>JARVJO010000061.1:13132836-13159127 GCA_031762555.1 Cynodonichthys magdalenae | reverse complement strand
AACCAGGCAAATCACATTGAGATCACAGAACTCTTTTTAGCTTTTTCTTTACACTTTAATGTCAAACCCAGCTTAACTAATATCAGTCAGTCAAGTTAATCTAATTACTGAAAAGAATAATTGCAACCAAGACAAAACAAAATAATAATTTATATTACGAGCAAGAGTGAAGTACAGCCAAGGGTTGTAAACACTTTGATTATAGGTTCCTGCATCATTGATTATGTAGTGTGAATTTTGTCTATTGTTAGTTACTGACAGACGTGAAATGTGAGTTATGGACTTCAGCTTTTAATTTTGTACAATTAGTGATATGTGAAAAATCTCAAAGAAAAGCCAAGCGACTGGTGTAAATAAAAAGGTAAATAAGCATACATGTGAAACAAATCCCTAAATTAGTGAATGTTTGTTCCTCATATTTGTAAAAATATTAGATTTTTTCACCTAAATAATGGCCTCTTTTATGTTTTCAGACTGTATTCAACAGTGTTTTTGTTAATGTCACTCACTTTCTTTTTTTCAGATTTCAGATTCATCTTCACAACTTTCTGGGACTGACAAATGGGAGGTGCTAGCTTCCACAACAGCAGCAAATGATGAGTCTGGAATAATACAGATTGAAAGTCAGGGGATATTAACATCTAATGGACAGTATGTTCTCCCTCTCCAAAACTTACAAAGTCAGCCAATTTTTGTGACGTCTGGAATGAACGATTCCTCTGCCAATTCAGTGCCTAACATTCAGTACCAAGTAATTCCTCAGATTCACACAGCGGATGGACAGCTGGGCTTCTCCACGTCAGGTGTCAAAGGACCAACCCTGACTCAGGATGCCACAGGGCAGATTCAGATCTTTTCTGATGGGAGCCAGGGTCTCAACCTGACATCATCTTCAAACATTCTCAACAACCAAAACCTCATTTCACAGACTGGTAATGTCCAGCAGATCCAAGGAGTTTCTATAGGCAGCTCCACGTTCAACAGCCAGGGCCAGGTTGTTACCAATGTGCCTGTGGGCCTGCCAGGGAACATTACCTTTGTTCCCATTAACAGTGTCGACCTGGAATCCCTTGGCCTGTCAGGTGCTCAAACTATAGCAACGGGGGTCACTGCTGATGGCCAGCTAATTATGGCAAACCAGCCTGTGGATAGCTCAGAGAGTTTGAATAAGACAGATGATCACCTTTCACAGACGATACCAGTAAGTAACTCTAATGCAAATACTGAGATCTTTGTGCCAACGTCTTCCTCTCAGCTGAATGCTCCAGAAAATGAAACTGGTCTGCTGACACAAGACGCTTCATTGACATCGGTTGCTGCAGAGCAACCCGACTCGAGTTCTGGCCTTCAGGAAGGCTTTGTCCAACAGAATCAGGAGCTAGGTGTCCAAGTGTCTTCAGCTCAGCCCATCATCCAACTGCAGCAGGTGCCTATTCAGACCACCAATGGTCAGGTGGTCCAGTCAGTGGCAACAGGTGGTCAGAACGTGCAACTAATCAACCCAGGAACCTTCATCATCCAAGCTCAGACGGTCACACCATCAGGTCAGATACAATGGCAGACCTTTCAGGTACAAGGAGTGCAGAACCTTCAGAACCTGCAACTACCCACCACACCACCCCAGCAGATAACTCTGGCACCCGTCCAGACTCTGTCTTTGGGTGGCATCGGTGCAGGGCAGATTCCTAACCTGCAGACTGTGACCGTCAACTCAGCGGCCCAACAGGAAGGAGACACAGATAATCATGGAGGTACAGAAACTCTTTTAAATAAAATATTTACTAGAAATAATCTTTTCAGGCAGTTATAAATTGTATCAAAGCTGTACAAACATACAGACCTACAAGTTACCTTCCCTATTGTCTTAGTATCACCTTTACAGGCTCTGCTAACGTCTTGAGTGTGCAGGTACTTTTAGTTGTTTTTTTATTCAGAAGAATTCAAAGGGCTCATTCTAATGCTATAATTATCTGATGAAGGTTTTACTTTTTGCTTTCATGTTTTTTATAAAGAATAAAAAACCTTTTAGTGTTTTTGAAAAGGTCTGCCTTAAGTCAGTTACTTTAAAATTGCCATAATTTATTCAGACACTACACTTATTACAGTATTTTAAAGAAGGTCATTAAAAATTGCTTACAGTCCACAACAGGTAATCAGCAGTGACTTCTGTGTCCAAAGTAGAATGGCTCTTGTCTGTCACATTTTTCGCTAAGTATTATTTACAGATGTTGCTAATTGATTTTTTTTATTAAACACCATTAGTTAATAGGCATTGCTCTTAAAGGCAGGGGAACACAGAACTCACCTATAAATCTTAAAATAAATAATAGCTGAGGACATGAAGCTGTTGCTGTTACAGGATGCTAAAATTGTTCATGGTTACTGAAACTGTCACGCTGTCGAGGTTTACGAGGGCACTCAAAAAATAGCACAACAATCCCTGATGGTTTTAATTACACCTGTGCTTTTCATAATATGACAAGTTAAAATGTCTGCAATAAAACCGCTCTATAGTTTAGTCCGTGAAATCTTGACATCATACAAACGGCTGTTTATTTTTCTTGTGTAAAATAAAAACAATAGTGTAGCAAAATAGTTTTAGTTTTTGGTTTATGTTTGTTGTAAATATGCTTCGTAGTGTCAAAAAAATGCTGTTCTTAATGTTTAACGCAACAGGATGATAGTCAACAAAGCACAGAAAATGTTTTATTGTAACAGATCGAGTTATTTTTTTCCTCCTTGACTAACTGTTTTCACAAAGAGGTATAATGGTGCTAACAAAGACCTCATCTGTACCTGTTGTGCTTGCCTTCACTCATTGGCATTTGTCACTCAGAGGTTTTCTTTTAGTATGTTCTTTTAAAAAATTGAACCAGACAAATCAAAATTTTACTGGGATTTTTAATTTGCTCATTGTCTGAGTGAATCTCACTTCTGGTCAGCTTTGTTTAACACTCAGTGCTAATGTTAAAAACGAATAGAGATTTTGGAAACATTTTACTCTTAATTTTGGGAAGGCAAAATCTCAAACAAGAAACTTAAAAAAAAAGACTTGAAAATGTGTATAACTTCAATCAACTGCTGTTCCTGTGGTGTAGACACAAAAAATAAAGTTTCTTTCTCCTGTAATCAAAAATCTTTATCTAGAACAGTGGTTTTATCATCTGATCACCTCTTGTACTGGTTCAATAGACCCACCACACCCGTCTCTCCCAGCCCTCACTCGCTAATTGAGTATCTTTGGCTTATAAACATAATGGGTACGCACGTAAATTTAGTCCACCTCACCTCGGACGGGCTGGGAACAGCTATTAGATTTAAAACTGATGGATTTGTTTGCAATTAGATAATACTTTAATCACTTTTGTAATTTAGATGTTTAGGAGAAACAAAGAGTTGTTGTCTGTGTTTAGGATTTGTATTTCCGACTAACATGATCTAAACAATAATTTCAGATATTCGAATCAAAGAAGAGCCTGACTCAGGGGACTGGCTGAACACCAACTCTACCCTGAACACAAATGATCTGTCGCACCTCCCTGGCGGGATCATAGATGAAGATGATCAGTTTGGTCAGGAGGGCAAGAGGCTGCGCAGAGTGGCGTGTACTTGTCCTAACTGCAAAGAGTCAGGAGGGAGGTGAGTTAGCCTGACTCATGGTTTTACTAGTTCTCAAATCAGTGTTTTAAAAAAGGGGAAACTCGTTAGGATCTTAAGCAACTCTATCTGTGTTTCTCAGGGGGTCCGGCACGGGCAAGAAGAAGCAGCACATCTGCCACATCGCAGGGTGTGGGAAAGTCTACGGAAAGACATCACACCTGCGAGCACACCTGCGCTGGCATTCAGGGGAGCGACCTTTTGTTTGCACCTGGATGTTCTGTGGGAAAAGGTTCACACGCAGCGATGAACTGCAGAGGCACAGGAGAACACACACAGGTGCCCCTCTTTTCTTCCTCCCTCTGAGTGCACATTAGGAAAACATCTAATAAGTTGGTGTAAAATGCGTTAATTTGTGCCCTGCAAAGCATGAGTCATAAGAAATAACAGTATCTGTACATGGGATGTGATTTAAACTTCATTGTATTAAAAACACACAGACTTGACTGTCATTTAAAAGCTGTGGACTATGGTTAGAGTCTGCTCAGCTGTCAGTATATAACTAATTTCTTAACACCAGGTTATACAACAAACAATGAAAGTGAGCTCAGCTTGATGTCCCAGTGAATGCAACATATTGATTGAGAAATCCAACCAGATGTAGTAGAATAAGATTATAATTTATGGTGTCCGATGACACTTAATGGCTAAAGAAACCTTTGAAGAGGATATGTCCACTTACTCGCTCTGATGTTGTTTTACCCAACCATATTATTGTCAGAGTGAGGCCTTTGACAAGACGGGCTAGAGTAGCATTTCATTACGCTGTCAGCTGCAACTGTTAGTATTCACAGTTAACTTTTCAAGAGGATATTTAATCTTCTAGGACTCCAATTGCTAATAATTGTAATCAGTTGTAGTTTCAATTTGACAGTGACAGATTGGCTTTAGAGACCTAAATCAGATCAAACATTTGGTCTGTGTTATGCAGTCTTTAGTTATAGTGTCTCAGAAAACTAAGAAAAAAGGATTTTAGCATTTCTGTCACAGCTCTGGTTTTTATTCTTTTTATTTCCAAGTTTGGATGCCACTTTTATAAACTTTAGTTGAATTATCTGATTTTAAATGGCATGTTTAACTCCCTCCTAATGTATTTTGGCATCAAACTTTCTAAAACTGTATTTTCCTTTTGGCAGGAGAGAAGAAGTTTGTCTGCCCAGAATGTTCGAAGCGCTTCATGCGGAGCGACCACCTGGCGAAGCACATTAAAACTCATCAGAACAAAAAAGGCGTGAACTCCGGCAACACCGTGGTGGCCTCGGTGGAGTCGGCAGGTTCCTCTGACAGCATCATCACGGCGGGCGGAACCACCCTCATCCTCACCAACATCCAGCAGGGCTCTAACAACGCCCAGGACATACTGGCCAACGCAGAGATTCCCCTCCAGCTCGTCACCACAGTCGCTGCCAGTGAAGTTATGAAGTGATTCACTCTCTGCTTATGAACTCTTCTTATACTGTATACTCATGTGCATTTTTATTCAAGTTTTGAAGGAAAATTATAAATATATATATATATATCTATTTTAACACAGATTTAGTCCGTGTCTACTCTCAGTTGTGGAGGAAGGAAAAGCAAGCGGGGACTAAAAATGAGGAAAAAAAGACGTTGCAGTAAACACAAAGAAATGCCTTATTTTGTACAAAATTGGAAACGTAAGATTCCACTTTGTTTTAATTGTACTTATTTGTTAATATGTTTTTGAGGAGAAGTTATTGCTTTCACCTTTTGTTGATTTAATTTGCTTTTATTCTCTGGAAGCAAAACTTGTTCTGTTTTCCTTTTTAGCAGAGATTAAACCCTCCGCAGAACTAATTTTATCTATCCCAAGTGAATTTATTAAGTCCATGCAAATATTTCACGTTATGTGGGTTTTAATTATTGTTATGCATCATTATCTGGCAGTTTGTCTGCTTGCAAAGGCCTTTCTTCGTCCAGCTCTTTTTTTTTTTATGAATTTGTTTTTACTCACTGCACTTAGCAGAAGACAAATGAAAAACAATCAATTTTTTTTCATAATTCCTCCAGACGTATGTTGTTGATATGACACATTCTCTTAGAAGCAAATTTTACTCAACAGCTATTTTTTATTAAGTTTGTACAATGTAATACTCAAAAATGTTTAAATCTGCTCCAATATGTGATTCAAATGTGTTTTTTCTACCCTTTCTTGAAAAATTTCAACACATGAAAAAATTTAATATTTTTAAAAAAGCCATTTTCTGGTGGTGTTTGCCAAATTGAACTCCAAACTCAGGGTGACTCTTCACTGCGTGCTATAAATACAGTAAATCACCCCATTAGGTTCTCAGGCCGTGGTGATTATTTTTCTTCCAATTTAATCAATGAAATGCTGATTAAGTTGTCATTATGCCATGTCACCTACGCCTGCTGAAACCTATCACATCATTTTGTTAATTTTGCAACAGTTTTTACCACATATTCTGCTCTGAGCAGTGATTTCTAAACGTGGTAAACACAAACAGCACTGTTCTCATCATGTTTAGCCTTTGGGAAAAAAAAGTTTTGTAAGACTTTTGTTAATATCCCTCTTGACAGTAAAAGTACACATTTTTTTTTACCTTTTTATTTGTTAAATGTGTTACATTCCCTCTATTTTCCATGTTGCAGTACGTCTATATTTTCTCTGACCCTACATTAAATACAGATGCACTCAGAACTGAACAGTGATTTTAACTGTAATGCGATTAAGTCGTTTTTTCTTTCCTTTATTGAGACAATGAAGAATATGTTATGAGGTAAATTTTCTCTTTGTTGCCACTTTGACTTCTTAGGATGTTTCTACGTCGGAGAACATGCAGCATATTTACAGTCTTTTAATAATAAATGAAGAAGGTTCGTCTTCATTTCAGTCTTCTGTATAAATCTGTTGATATATAACAATATAAATCTTTCTGTTACACTTGATTGTTCTTTTTTGTTTATTTTAAAGTTGTGTAATTAATATAGATTCTTCATACCTTGCTCGCTTCTTGATGGTGAGTTGCTATTTTATACTAAGGTTTTTTAAGGGATATTTCCTAAGAAACTTTTGATCCCTATCTCTATCAAGGCGTGTCAGCTGTTTAAGTTTTTTATTTGTATTTTTTTTCTCCTTCGCAGCTTACACCCAGGGTTTTGTAGTCCAGTAGATGTCACTGCAGCCAAGGGAGCAAGAGGAGAGATGTTTGACCCCTTGACCTTCCCCGGGTAGTGCTGCTACGGTGAAGATAGGAGTCACGGAGGCCAACTGCTGGTGCAGACCCCCAATTAACTGCAAGTTAATGTCACCCAGAAATGTCAGGAGTATTCAGCTGCTGGAGAACAAAGCACTGTTTCATGACTTTGAGCAAACCTTACTGAGACATGAGGTAAGAACTGATTCTGTGACCTGAGTTCATTCATACTTGAGTAGATTATTAAAGAATAGATTAATATAGGTCTCACATGTTCCCCCAGTTTATCTTTTCTGTCCAGATTTGTTAAAATTTCTATTAAATTAACTTAATGTTTCCACTGCATAGTAGCACACACACATACTGCCCCACTATTCCCCTTTAAAGGAGCTTTTCACTAATTAGATACTGCTCCTTTTTTATTATTATTAGACCCAAGACCATGGCGTCAGAGAATTACAAGCATATTATAGCTCTACCTGATATTAGCATTTAAGAGCGTCATTAAAAGGGTGCTATACGAAAAGGCATTATCTGATAAATCTGAATTATTGAGAAGCACATGCTTTTAAGTCAGTTTGGTGAAAACAACTCAAAAGACGTGTTTTATAGTGTTAAAAAAAACGACTGGTCTGTTCTCTCATTCCTTTCATTTGCATAAATTAATGAATCAAATTCATTGTAATGCAATACCAAGTGCACCAGAAACATAGAATGACAGTTTGAGTTAATGAAATGTGTTAACGGTATCATCATTTACTTGTATGTTAATTAGTCCAATTAATTTCCCCTGCTCGGTAATCTGAATATTGTAATAATCTTTGCTTCCCTGAAGGAATAAAACCTATGATACACAGACCTCAGGGATGATCTGTACTGGGGATTGTGTTTTTTTTTTTTTTTCTTTCCCAAGTGTTGGAAGTGTTGAGGGTTAAAACTGATCCCAGTATGTACGGACATGCAATGTTTGAAGTTCTTTTTTTACTCTCAGATTAAATACTGTTTAACAATATTTTCAAATGGGGTTCTTAAAAAATTTTAGCATTTACTATCTTACCTGCTGTAGATAGCTTTTTAGCCTTAGTTCAACAGTTTTTTTCTGAACTTTGCTATCTACAATTATTGGTTGTACACGTTTTCACATATAATGATTTAATAAGATGTAAACCATTTTAGATGTATTTTTTTTATTGATATCAAAGCAAGAATAACTTTGTTTCACCTGACAAAGAGCTAGAAAAGAAAGACAAGTTTATGAACCATTTCAGAGGAGGGTTTCTGTTTTTTCTGGCAGGTTAAAATGAAGAAACTGAGCGTGATAGGCATTTCCACGCTGCTGTTTCAACTGACTAACTGGATGTAACGCTAACTTTGTCAGCAAACTCTTCCGTTATTTATGTTCTGACAAGTATGTCAGCATCACTATGAACCACAATAGGAGGAGCTTTCAGCGTCCCAGTTAATGAGTCTTAAGAAGACCCTTTGATTTAATCACAAAGAAATGCAGACGGTGACTTTGATTTGGTGAATGCAGCAAACACTCAGATTCTTGTAATTGTTGCGGTGTGGGCATAACGTAAAGCACATTTTGCAAACTGAGTGAAAGAGAATTCAACTTCAATCTTATTCTGAAGAGCCGAAGCTTTTTCAATTACACAACGGAGGCGTCTTTTGTGACAGACGGGTATCATTTCTGACTGTGCTGACATTACAAGTTGTCCATGAGATTTTATAGCCACAGATAGCTTCAGTTGTTCTCTCTCAGTCTTCGAATTGCAGTCTTAATTGTACGTGGTGTTCAGCTTCTCCAATTCATGTGCAAAATGCATAAATAAAATAACTACGTAGCGGGAGAGGAACACTGTAATCATGCAATAACATTTTCGACTCTATGTGTGGTAGAATTCAAAATGCTGTTGGGATTATGGTTCTTAACCATTGGGAGGTAATGTGAACTGTTGGCAGAAATGACTTATTTCATTATGCTGTCCCAAATATATGAAATACTTCAGCAAGAGGGTTGCTTCTTCCCAAGCCGTGCCCAATTTTAACATTTTTTTTCCCCCAGTTGTTGAAGGATAGGCCTGCAATTTTGCAAAATGACTATTATTTGCCTTTCTCAAGGAATCAACAACTTGAAAGTACAGTGCAATGAATTGTTGGGGTTCTGCAGCTGCATTCATTTACATTGTGTCTTTTTTCAGCGGCGGCTCAGAATTTAAAGCAGAAAACTGTTATTTATTTTCTTTGGGATATGAGCTGCGAAGTCTTCATAAATGGAAAGCACTCACCATCCTGCCTAATGTATTTGTTTACAGCAGAATACTGATGCTGCCTTTTTATTTTCTTTTTATTAAACCATTAGGGCGTCGGAGACAGCATTTTTAAAAGTGTCGCGTCTCTACATCCCTGACACATTCTTGCCCTTGATCAACTACAAAAGTCAAATGCTCAGATCATTTTTCCCAGCATGGATCAACTCAATAACCCGATATTCCCTCTCTTTGGAATGTGGCCAATTTAGCAGAAGGTCAGTACCTTTTTTTTTCTTTTTTTTTACATTGTAGACCATTTGGTGACCTCCCTCTGGATGCCCAGCAGGACCAGAGAAGACAAACAGAATTGTCGAGGCAAAAAGTGCTTGTTTTCACATTGCGTTAAAGTCTGGACTTCTCAAGGTGAACAGATACCTGGTGTGGGACAGGGGAGCTATTATGTAAAGTAAAAAAATGGTCACCAGGAGCAGTTTGATGCTCAGATAATCAGTTTTTCTTGTATTTCTTTGTTTAATATTTACCATGTTAGATGTTAACATCTAAAAATGTACAAAAAAAGAAAAGTGTGATATGGTTCACAAATTGTCTTCCATCTTTTTTTTTTTATTTTATTTTTTTATTTTCAGAGGTGCCCTTCACAGTTTTAAATTAAGCTCTGTAGTCTCAGGGAAATTACGGTCTGACTGTGTTCTGTTTCATGAGGGTGGAATTCAGACAAGATCTATTTTTGCTGTCTTTATTGTAAAATGTCTCCTTCCTACTGTTTTGCATTTATACTATATGGTTTTTTTTTTTGTTCAGATCCAACTGTGAAAATTGAATCTACAACAATGAAACACCTGCATCAGAATTTTCCACATTATGTTATTATACCCACACAGTATGTGTCTGTTTTTATGGAGGAGAAAATTGAATAAAACTACATTATACATCTATGAGAAGATTAGGACAGATCATTCTTTTTGCCAGTCCCCACAGCAGTCATTTAGTTTTCACTCCGTATGAAGAGACTCTTTCTATTGTGCACCTCAAGGTCAGACAACTGCAACTTTCCTGGACTTGAGTGAGTGGGGGAAAAGACTACAAACGTGTGTTTGGTATTTTCGTTTGGTGACAAGAGCTGGCCTTCAACCCACTGAAAAATGACTTGAGATATGGAAAAAGATGTTTTGGATCTGAAAATGTACATTAAATGGTGTCAAGAACATCTGAGAGGTCAGAGTATAGGGTCCACGTAGAGACTGAATATGGCTGCTGCGCTCGAAGCCCCGACACCCCTCCCTGAGTGGCGGCTCTGTGATGGCTCTCAGTTTCTCTCGTCATGTCCCTGGCAGCTTTGACACAGGTAATATGCATGCAAGCTGACAGTGCCTGGGATGTGCGGCAGAGACAATGATGTACATATCATTTTCCTCGCTGACTGATTGAAGACTGTAATCTGTGCTGGACTTTCTCTCTGATTACACATGTCTCAGGGAGCAAAACAAGGACTCTGAGCTGCCACTGGGCACTGTGTTCATCCAGGGCTTTCAGCCTTCAAGAGGACTGAAGTCCGCCTTTAAGGTGAGCTCAATTTTTCTCTCATTTACACCATTGTTACAAGTGTCGGATAGAATGCATCTAGTAGATAGTGGTCAAACAACGGCTGTCTGAAGATGACACAAAAACAGAGATGGATCTGCCACCCAAGGTCATTCCATCTCTATTTCCAGTGCAGTCACATGTTTAGCTCACCTGTAAAGGCACTCACAAACAGAAAAACAATAGGAAATTTACAACCACTGCTTCTGCATCTATAAAAAAAACAAAGAGTCTACTACAGCGCAATAAAACTTTTCACACCCATGAAATGTGCATAATAAATACATTTTGTAAGTCATATTTTTTATAATTAAACAAGAGTATCAAGGTTGTTTACTGCTATGATTAGAAGTTTTTGCAATCAGCAGAGTCACATTTGATTCACTGTCATCCTGCCTGTATAACCTTGTGAGGGGCACATGGGGTCTCCATGTGAAACCTGAAAGATGTCCCTGTTGACAATAGATCAGTCCTTTACATAAGGTACCTTGCACATTACAAGGTTGGTCTCCAGAGAGAAGTAATGGGTTCTGGGCAATTGACCAACCTGCCATGCTTTACTGCACCTGCACTGGGTTAGAGCTGTCATCATTACCACTTCCTCTAACGTTCCCCCACAGCAACCCAGACACTCCCACTTTGGGCGATATTTCACTTTGGTGGAACATTTTCCCTTTCTATGCGTTCCTCCACACACGAGTGGAGCTAGCTTTAAGATCGAAAGCCTCAGGGTTACATCAAAGATTGTTCGAGATTCTGAGTAGTTTTTCCAAACAGATACCAGCTATGTTCTGCCTTGAACTTTTGAGACTAACAACTAAGTTTTTCAGAAAAGAGAACATCTTAAGGATAAGAGGTTGTAAGAAATGTCTACCCATTTTTTTATCTGTGTCAAAATATGAAGAAGATGAGGTTAGTCATTTGAATGGCATTTATCCTCTATTTTAGTTGGGTTATTCAAAAATGATTGCAAGATTGTATAGTCTGGAAATAATTATTAGGCAGTTCTGTGAAAAAGCTGTTTGAATGGTTCATTAAAGTAAATCAGAAAAGGAACAAGCTCCTGCATTAGTTAGTTAATCAGGACTTGCTGCTAGAAAGCACCTTTAACTTAATTTTTCATTAGTACAAGCCTTTAGAGATTATTGTGCATTTAAATGAGTGCAGCCACGCTACAGAGAGAGGAGGAATCAAAACTGTGGAGGTCACAGACATCACGCACATATAGCTTACTGATTACAACGCTGTCTGAAATCCGGACTAATCAACATCTACAACAAAGTCTTTGTACTTACAGTATGACCAATATGGACAAAACTCATTGGAATATTTATTTACATATATTCTTTTTGTCTACTTTTCTAAGTTTAGTCACATCTTTAAACGGTGCATTACATCCTTATTATTATGATTATTTTTTTGGGGGGGGCGGTGTTAGATTTGAGCTTTTTTTCCTAAACTTTTCAGCATCTGTCCAACAAAATCTTGGTGGCAGAGATTTGCAAAAATGATTATTATTGGTAAAAAATATATATACAAACATTGATAATGACAAATAAACAAGGGCATAGTAACAACAATAATCGTCTTAATGACTTATGACAGTTTTTTTTTTTTGGTTTTGTTTTTGGGGGAGGGGGTTGTTTCTTGTATGCTGATAGTAGTTGTTGGTTTTTTATTTTGTTTGTTTGTTTTTTAGTATTTTATGATCCACAGTGGAGTCTTGACCTCAGCATTGAGGATACATCCCTTTTTCATCTTTCTCAAAAAAAAAAACGTTTTAAATGCTTCAACAAATTGCTTTTATAGCTTTTGTGTTAGAAGCATAAATTTTCCTTGTTATTCTTAAGAAAGAGACAAGACTTCGGGAATATACTGTCATTTATTTAATTATAGTCAAGTATGTGTTTCATGTAAAGTTTACTTTTGCTCTCATTCTACACAGAACAATTTTTTGCAAAGAGGAAACCGACAGGAGTAAGAAAATGTTTAACATTCATGCTTTCTGAATCAGAAATGATCGAGGCCTTTATGTTGCAGGCAAGTACCAACTTTGCTCTGACTTGCAGATGTTTTTCCCTCAGTTTTCGCTTCCTCCTCCCACACATGTCTTATATCAGTATTTGCCGGATCCAAAACGACCAGCTTTGAAAATGAAGGAGAGGAACTTTACATTGTGCCAGAAAAAGGAATGGAAATTGCGGGCAGTGTCAGATAATTGAGCTTGTCGTAAGAGACATGTTAATAACAGACGAAGATGCAGAAGACTTGTCACTCCGTACCCTGGGTGACAGACTCTCTCTGCTGTTGATGAGCTGTTTTAGAGGGGAAATTGTTCCACGCAAACACCATCGTTATTACAAGCTGGCAAGCTGCTCGCTTGTGTACCCAATTCTGCTCGAACTGACAGAATCCAATTGACCGGCACATATTCATGCACTTTATTTTCTTTATTCTCACCAACAATGCAGATAATTACTGCACCAAGTAAGACTGAAAATAGAATTTCACTGTGTCCCAGAAAACAATGCCGGAGCTGTCTCAGCAACATGTCTGCTGAAATTGCTGTGACTAGGAGTCCTACTGTAAGACAAGCAGCAATCCAATATTACTTGTCAACTTAAATTTTGCTGAAATCAGTTTGACATTTTTCTCTGTTATAAAATACAGTCAAATGTCTTGTGGTTCGGATGCAGTTTTCACATTTACACTGTAAAACGAGGCTTGATATAGATCTTTAGTCAACAGAGCCGTTATCAACACAGAGCTGTGTTATAACTCAACCTGATCTGATGGATCCATTTGTCAGATTAAAAAAGTTCCTTGTTTCTTTGGTTTGAAACATTTCAATCTGTGTTTTTTTTATTATTTATTTAATTTTTTTAATCTCTCAAACTTTGAAATCACAGTGTCCATGTTTTAACTTGGCCAGCTGTCAGTGAGAGCAGTTGTGAGAATCAGTAGGAGTCTAATTATGAGTCACTTGTTAATTTTACTATTTTTCCATTCTTTCATTAGCCTTGAAAATTAAACAAGTCTTAAATTTAAAGTAATATTTTTGTGATGGACTTGCGACCTGTCCGGTGTGTACCCTGCCCCTCACACAGTGACTGCTGATATGGGCATCAGTGACCCCGTGACCCAGAAAGGAAGAAACGGGTAGATAATGAATGGATGGATGGATGGATGGATGGATGGATGGGTGAGTGAATGGATTTTTTGAAACAAGAAATACTTTTTACTTGTTTATGTGCCAAGTACATTGAGCATCACCAAATCCTCTTCTATGTGGACCAGACCAACATAGTCCATAATGGGTGTGAGAAAATATCGAAAATATTGTGATATTTAGTTTCCTGATACTGTATCGATTCTCAAAAGCACCTTATCAATTTTTAATTAAGGCATAGGAGATGGATGTTGTAAGAAGATATGTGAAATACAAACGCAGTTCTTACTGTTCAGTGTTCTTCTGACTGACTATAAAAACAGAGTGTCTTCAGTCGGAGGCTTCTTCAATTTTGTTGTCATACAGACGCTACAGAAGATCTTTCCTGCCCACAGCCATCACCATCTACAATAACTCTTTAGTTAAATGAGTTACTACAACATCTAATTTCCTTCTGGGATCAATAAAGTATTTTTGAATTGAATTGAATTGAATTGAATAAAAATAAACAGAATTTAATCAGATTTTATGCATGTAATATACGATGTGCTTTTTATACTGTTTCTTTTTCTTTTTCTTAGAATCTTATAATAAGCAATATATCGCCTTGCTTACAGATCGCAATATATTGCAAGGTACAGTATCATATCGTGACCCCGTGTTGTGCCAGTGAATGGCCCTAGTCCATAATGACCTTCAGGTACAGGAAGGAGGAGGGTGATTTGAATGTGAGTTCAGCTCACATAAAGTGACTCCCTTCAACTTAGAAGCTTTAAAAAGAAAAACAAGTTCATTTTCATTTTATTTAAAACTCTTATACTTATATAGCTCATTTGAATGCGAGTGCTGGCAACAAATTGTGAACCGCTTTAACGAAAGAGTTTCTTCAATGTTTCAAATGTCACGTTGTTTCCTCGTAAGACAAATCTTCTCTCACAAATGACACATTTTTTTGTCCTAAACCTTTCTCAGTTTAATTTCCATGAGATAGAAGATATGAGAAATGTTACAACTCTGGGAAGGGCTGGCCACCTATTGGTCACCAAATTGTGCCTCATTGAGGAGATAATGAGATTTTGGGCACCTTGGAAGTGCAACAAAATTGTAAATAAAATGATAATAAAACACACTACTGAGACATAATTAAGACTCTTTGTGCTTTGTGGTTTCATATTTGTGTGAGATGTATTACGACCTGCCCAGGCGCCCCTCGCACTGTGAATGCTAGATATGGGTACCAGCAACCCCTGTGACCCTGAAAGGAAGAAGCAGGAATAGATAATGCATGGATGGATGGATGGATGCAAGTTCCCGATGAAATTTTGTCCCACATGTGGCCCACTTCAGTGCGATTCCAAGTAAAAATTTGTGTATAGTTTTGCAATTTTGTGCCTCAAACTAGTCGCCAACAGTTACAGCCCAGATAAAGGCTTTAGGAACACTAAACCCTGGATTACTGAGAATCTGCACCAAAACAAGTACCAGATATTCACAGATGGTTTTACAGCTGAATAAAGAGCATGTTAGGCTGGAAATCGTATAAGAAAATTACCATGATAGGTTTAAATGCTAAATGGGTTCACTTGTCTAAAAACGAGAGAGCGTAGATGTTGCTGTGATTAAAAGGCACATTTACTTTAAATTTCATGACTGTGTTCCCATCATTAATCCCCTCGGGAGTTAATGTGATCAGTGGTGGAGCAAATGGCACGTTGTCTGTGATGCCTGTGCCCTCGGAGAATAGCACCGGTGGCTTGAAGTGTCTCGTAGGGACCAGACCACATCTGCCGAGTTCACGTCCCTTGGCCACCTCCAGCATCTCGTTAATAGGGGGCCTTTACTGACACCACGACGGCGTGTCGTGTATTTTTCCTGAACTTTAACTTTGTTGCGTGTCCCAGTGTGTGGAGGATGTGTGGCTGTCGTCACTAATGTATATGGACAGTGTAGTGCTGCTGTCCAACAAGTCATCCGTTATCTGAGGGAAATGTGTCCGTCCAGAGGAGGGAGCAGCTTTGTGCTCTCAACCAGGCCATCTCTCAGCCTTTGTGCCAGTAACAAGCTCAGCTCAGGCTCCAACGAAGCGAGAAATTGTAAACTCTCCGGAGAGGCCCAGTAGAGAGATAAGGGCTTAGTGTTTGCTGGCAATGTGCATGGGGATGAATCTGATACAGCCGAGTCCCACGCCAGAATGGGAGTGATGATACCTCCCCTTCTATGGAGAGTTATGTTTAATCCCCTTTACCAGTGTATTCACTTGCAAATATTCCTGTCACCATTAATATGTATTAACATCCTTCACATGCTGTTCAATACAGATTTATCGGACTCCATTTTTCCTCTTGTGCTCACCGTCATCTCTGTTCTGCTCTTGAACCACAGCCTTCTTTTTATTTTTTTATTTTTTTACAAGGAGAAAAGACATGAGTGTGCTGCTGATGTTCAAACTGCCCAAAGATACTGAGGGGATGTCTCAAATATCCTGCAGCTAGACCACACAGACCAGACAAACATCACCCATGGTTTTTATATCACGTGTATATTTTAAAATCAATTTATTTTAACGTTTAACAAGAAATGTCACCTTCTATTGCCAAATTACATCATTAGAAGGTATCAAAACAATAGAAGAGTGGAAAATGAAGTTTATCTAAGATTCTGTGCATAAATGTCAAAGAAAATAAGTCATTTGTCAAATATTGAAATTTATTATTACCACAAGTTCTATTTTAAGTTATCAAATCAAAATTTTTGGGAGTTTTTAAAATCTAATTATTATAAGTCATTTTTACACCAAAATACCATAAATTTTCCTGTAAATTATAATTGTTCATGAGTGTACTGCCTGATGTGCTAAATTATTCATTTTTGATTATATGTTGGCACTTCCGTTTTTCTTTCCGTTTTTAAACGTCTGTATTAAGTTTATCTATAACTTGCTGTAAAAGCTTATGTACATATTTTTCTTTTAAAGATCAACCAAACTCCGTCTGTTTGCATGTTTTGCTGCACTTGTAGAGAAATCAAATATTCGAGCATCAGCCACTATAAAATTATGGGGAGCATTATCACATTAAGCCTGCAAATGTAATCGTTCTGTAAAATATATAAAATGCAGCTTTTTAACAGGATTACAAACCATATAACCAGCAACAATTTACTAAAATTAACTACAATTTTTGTTTCTATTATTTCACTTAAATTTTTTAGACCCTATAAATTAATTTAGTTCTTGGTGTAACAAGATAAAGAAAGCTGGATGGTATTTGTAAGAGATTTTGTTTGTGTTTGGTGGTCTAATCCAGACAAAGCCCTGAGAAGCTCATTACAGCCTGGTGAGGCCTTAAGCCTGCGCTGTCTGCATTAAAGCAGCCAAGAACTGTCTGTCAGCTTCCTGGCAGAGCCCAAATCAAGCTGTCAATTACTGGACGTGTTTATGGAAATTACATGTTTGTTAACATGCTGGAAAAATGTGCTCTCGGCTCAAGCAGCGTGTGTTCGGAGAAACAATTTTGCTCGGAAATCACCTTTCAAATGGATGAAGGTGATCCTCATCAGATCACAGACACAAGAGGCATTTTAACTCTCTGCCGTCCTGATTTGTGTGAGGAAAAAGCCAAGACAGGAGGAGACGCGGCTAACAATCATAGGTGGAGTCGTAAATGACGCCATGTTTTTGTTTATCAAGTCTTTTTTTTTCTGTTGTTCAAGCTCCTTTGTTTTTCTTTAAGAAGAAAAATCACAGGTTTTGGTCACTGATACAGTAGTGAAAGAGAAGCAGCTGGAACTGGAGCTGTGACATTTGAAATAAGGCTGTATTAAGTAAAAATCACACTTAGATATTATAAAGTGATAAAACATTATTTATTCACACTTTTTATTTCCCCATTAAATAAAGAAACATCTGAAGAAACCCTCTGATAAAATGTAGCTTCATTTTTAAATAGATTCATAAAAAAAATACCATGTCAAAATGAAGCCCTCTATACAATTCTGTATAATGTCTACAATGAGATGTTTATGTCAATTTCCGCTCTGATTTTCTCCCACATAAAGGCCTTGATTTCAGCCTCCCAATGATCGTGAAATTGAGTCAATCGACATGCGTGTCTCAGATGTCTGGTCGAGCTCATCTAAGACAAGGTAATTTTGCCGGAGCAATTACCATTGTAATGTATTCCAAAGTAAGGGCATTTGCTGCTGCTTAGGTGAGCCACTGACAGCATGTTTTGATTTTTAAGCAATTGTGCTTTTCGCTCCAAGATCACGCCAAGGTCTGCATTTCTCCCCGCGTAACAACCCTCCATGATTCCATTATTTCACATTAACATCTAATTACCGCACTCAGACCTGCAGCTATATTGAAAAGCCACCATGGGTTCTGGGGTTTGATGGAGCTGTAAGTAAAGCAGGGCTGCTGGGTGTTTATGAAGAAGAAACTGTAAGACATACGCAGTTCCCAGTGGACCCGTATTACCTGTCACGGATGATGACAATACCTTGGAGAACGTCGGCGCGCAGTGAAACTGTCATCACACGATTACTCTCACCATTACCGGCCCTACATCTCCTTGTAATGGCTGTGGCACGCTTAACAATTCAGATTGTATTTTCAGTCATTGCCACTTAAATGCTGCAGTCCATTTTATGAAGAGATAGAGATCTCTGTAATCTGCCAGAACTCAACCATCCTCTGAGAGCTTGTCAGGCAGCATTTTGTTGTTCACAAGAAGTTGTCATGCCCCGTAGCCTCTCCCTTTGTTAGGCTGGTGAAAGTGTCTCTCTGAGTGCACCATTGTGTGCTGGCTGATAGATGCTTGTACATAAAAACATACTGTGTTTTGGTCCCATTATCTATTCGAGTCAACACAAACTGTAATGTCACATTACAGATTCCTCATGTGATATCACATTATCTTTAGGGAAAATTACCAACATGGTGTTTTGTTTAATACAAATGTGATTTGCACAGTCATCAAATTCAGATCAAACTGGTTTGGAGGTTTTATTAGATATAAAGTATTTCACGTGTCAAACCTCTAGTTGAATTAATGTTATTTTGTCAACAGCTGCTATGAAAGGTGATTGATTATGTAGTCTGTTGGCAAAATAAACCACTGTGGAAATTTTAAAGAAACTCTCAGAAAGCCATGTTCAACATGTCTTCAACTGATAAACTTAAGCAGTCAACACAATTCAAGATGGCCACCACAGCTTATTAACTTTAACAAACACAAAAAATGCCTCTAACTCAGCCAGTTCTAATTTTGAGCTAAATTTTGATGTGGCAGTAGCAGAGTCATCTCCAATATGTATTTTAACAGATTGTACAATTTTTTTTTTTGCCTAAAATTTGTGCACGCAAGGTGGCAAACAATTTACATTAATGGTAAATGGACTGTACTCATATAGCGCCTTTCTATCCAACCAGGATACTCAAAGCGCTTAACACTACAATCTGGGCCCTCATTTACCCATTCACACAGCACTCTACCAGATCTCCTACAAAGCTAACATGTACAATCATCTATGGAGACTAATCAGTGCCAATCACATTCATACACTGATGGGACACATCAGAGGCATCAGGGGTGAAGTGTCTTGCCCAAGGACACAACAACTGAGACAGCTGAAATGGGGGATCGAACCGGCGACCTTCCAGTTCCAGGACGACTCTAGCCAGTTTAGCACCCTAGGCAAGATTTCAAGTGGCACGCCTGTGCTATTTTCTAAATCTTAATTTACATACATTTACATACCAAATTAAATAGTTTTGTCTTGCCTTGATATTTTATGTATCTTTAGAAAAAAGTCATTTGAAACAGAATACCATAAGTCTACCTCATACCTGCCAACATTTGCTGACAGCAATGAGAGGCACCTGTTGATTACACCCCATTTGTTGTGCCCCCTAGATGGATTGCGCCATTTGCCTAAACTGCCTATGCCAAGGGCCGGCCCTGACTCTCACCCTGGGCATGAGGTCCAGCCCCTCTCAAAGAGATTGGTTCTAGAATCCACACTGTGACTACATCTAGTTGGTACCTCTCAACCTCACCCACAAGCTCAGGCTCATTCTGCACCAGAGAAGTGACAGTCCATGTCCCAAGAGGCAGCTTTGTTAAGCCAGAGTCAGAGCACCAAGGCCCCTGCCTCCGGCTGCCACCCATAGCACCTGAAACAAAACTTCCTGTTTCCTGAAAACAAAATAGCAGAAAAAAACATTCCAAAGCTTTGTGCAAACTTTTGGTTTTAAATGTCTCTGTTTGCCTAACAATGGATCTGCTCTCACTACTTAAGTACCCTAATTTAAAAAAAGTTTATCAGATTCGAGACCTGACCAGTCTTCTCCAAGACAAAACAAACTGATGTACAAAATGTGTCAAAGTTTCCAGGATAAATGTATCTATCTGTGAAAACCTCTGGCTTTAAATGTGTCTGAGGATGACTTATTATTCAAATTCCTATTTAAATATTCCTCATTAAAAAACAAAATACTGTACATACTTTGTTGTCTCGTTAACCATAATAGGGCCAAATATAATTTTGTTTTGTTTGTGGATTTTAATTGGACTGTGTGACATTAAAGCGTAGAACACCAGCGGTGGTAGAAGTTGTTCAGTCTAATGTAAAAACTGCAGGTCTGTACATGACAGCAGGTTGGGTTTAACAAGCCAGATGGGATGTAATTGTCTGATCAATCCAGTGTTTGTGAGCTTTTATGCCTTTTCTTATGGTTTGTTTTTCTTACATGCTATTTCCTCAGCTGATTTGCTTCCCTCGGGGAGTGCCTGCGCCTGAAAGCCTTGCTGCCTGACTGGCGTTGCTTCGCTCAGTTTGTGGAGCCATATTGGGCGTTCTGTCTTAGTTTGGCTGCACCTCCTGTGAGGAAGAACTTATCCACCTGTCAGCCATGCCGCTGTCGTTTCGCCATTCAGCTTTTCGGAACCGTGACGCTGACCTGCTGTGGAAGTTGGTGAGAACTTTCTTCCTCGCTGATCCAAAGTCTTAAAACTTCTGAAGGATCCTTCTCAGCCCTTGCCGACAAACACCTGACTCATTTGGTTGCTTTTCATTTTGATTGAAATCAAACAAACATAAATAAAGCATACGTATGTTTGAGTGAAAACTTTCTCTGAGCCAGGACCTCAGTACGCAGACATTGTTATTTTCCCGCTCCAAGTTAACAGCAGGCACTCTTTCCAATCATAACTTAAGAGTTGCTCCATGTACAGAAGTGAAGAGGTTAACCCTTCACTTTTGGAAGCCACTGCCTGGTTTTTCCTGCCTCTCCTTTTTACTTTATCACAGTAATTGAGATTATTTCGTGGCACTTCTGTTTCTTTTCCTAGATATATAATGCGCTGGATAGATGCTCAACATGCTCAATCACACAGAACTAATTTGACTCTATTGTTTGACAAGTGTTTCTTGCAGCTTGGTGCGAGTGAAATGCAATCTGAGAACAATTATGCCATTTTCTGAGAACAGTATGGGGCAGGTAAGAACCGTTTTAGATTTGTACAGGTTAAATGTAATGACCACTTTTAAGTACTGAATTGCAGAGTTTGAGGGATTTTTTTTTCAAACTAAAACTTGACTGTTTTCTTAAGAAAAGAAAAAGAAAGTGAAATATTGCTTTGGAATAGATATAAAATATGAAAAGCCAGCACGCGTGTCCTCACCTGTTCTTGCACCTTGATTTTTTATCTTCTTTAATACCTGCAAGATCTGTGACACAAGAAAGAAGTCTAGTCACTTTTATGTGCTTTATGGTGACAATTTCATTTTAATTCTGCTCCACATCAGGTACCTAATCTTTAAAAATGGTTGGTAAAAGCTCCTGAACGTGTGAGAAGTGGTGAAGTGAAAGAGCTCAAGGTTGCAGAGGGCTGAAACCCACCCAAACCGCGTCTCTGAAGCCCCTGTTGGACTTTTAAATTTTTATCACCCCTGGTATTTGTTCTCAATGGCAAATTAACAGCCTTCCTTGTGCCATTCAGTTTCTTTTCTGAAGATGAGGCTTAAATTTTGTCTAACTGCCTGAATTTACTACTCTTCCATTTTTCACACGACAGAATCGATAGCGGGACTGAAGAGGAGAGGATAAAAATTTATGGTATCTTGCAATTTAATGGTTGAAAAGATGCAATTTGAAAGATCATAAATTGTGAAGGAGCTCATGCTTCATTGCTCTTGATTCAGTGCTTGCTGTTAGAACTTGATTTGCGAGTGTCTGCAAAGTGTGATTAACGAGGCGATCAATGTGCAGCGCGGCACACTATGGCACTCCTAATGCTCTTCATTAGAATAAATAAAATAAATTGACTGCAGCTCTATGAAAACTCTGTAATGGTTAAAAATCAAAGAATGTCATCCCCCTCAGCCACGATTTAGCTTCTCCTGGCCTGCATCCACCTTGATCACATTATCCTGACAGCCTCGTCTCTGAAGCTGCAGGGGCCCAGAGACGAGCTCACCGTGAGGGAAGTAAAAGGAAGTAGTGTGTCAACGGGGGCCACAGGCTATTGCTTAGTTGACTGGTAATCGTAAATCGGAGGCTTTTGTACTCAAAGTGTTGGGGGGAATGCAGTCCGTGGAGTATTAATGCATGAAATAGCATTTCAAGCTGATAAACGGTTTGCAGGGTGGTCAGTCCGCATAGATTGCTCTCCCCTCTTTCTCATGGCAGCATATTGTTAGGAATAACATTTACCAGAAAAATTTATTCCACTTTGTCTCGTTTTCCTGGTGGCTTGTTGTGGTGACGGGTGGTCAGACTCAGTCTCCTGTGCGTTGTCTTTGGATTATTGTTCTTTCAGATTATTCTTGGATTGGATTCGATATGAGCTGTCATGCAGTCACTTAACTGAGCCCCCTTGATTGATTTCTCACAACATCAACTGCGAAGCTGTTAGAATCAATTAAGTATAAATAACTGGGCAACAAAATGTGCTTGTAAATGAGCTGGTATTGATATTTTCATCTTTCTCCATTAAAAGCAAAGTAACAACTGTTGATTGTGTGACATGCTGTGTCTTTGTCTAAATTATTATTGAGGTAAAAGCTAAAGCAAATGTCACACAAGATTACTTTAAAGGGATAGTTCAGATCTTTTGAAGTGTGAAAGGTTTTCGTGGGAATAATAAATAATGTAGGGCAATGGGCTGTGATTGTTAGGGGTTGGTTGGCTTTGTAAATTCATTTGGAATCACAACAAATCACAAACTAAGTGAAATTTGGGGCCAGATTTTCTGTGAGACATGAGTATGATGCTCTGCAACTCACACTTGGACATTGAGAAACTCCTCAAACATTTTAAAGGGGGTTATTATGTATTTTCCAGGCACATAGTTCAATCAAATAACTATGGCTATGTTCACACTGCAGGCAAATGCGACCCATATCTGTTTTTTTATGACCATCCGAACGCAACTTTTTCATCAGTGAGGTGCGGGTGAAGGATTGATAAGACACTAACCTTAAGTCACGCTGTTTAAATCTGTAGCTCCACGTGTTTATGTCTTTTTACTTTTAATTTTCCATGTAGATAGTAACATCCAGCCTCGGTCGCGGAGCGTATCGATCCTAAAGTTACTCGGTCGATACTTTATTTCCAGCTCGTTGCTTCGTTCCAAAAATAAAATGCTTCACCGGAACATCCCTGTCAGAGGCAGGTTCAGATATAAACCCTGAACTAAACGAGCATGTTGGATAATTATTTAATCGGCTCTGATTAAACAACTTCAGATTCGACGTGCTAAAAGTAACATCCATGCTAACTCTGTAAACAAACAGCCGGCTGAATGAGACGTCACGTCTTTCTGCGCATGTGGGTCACATCAGCGCTGTGGAGCGTTCACACTAGAGTCTGATGCGGGTCACATTTAAAATGTAACGTAACGTTTACACCAAAAGATCAAAAAATCCGAATTGATTAAGACCTGCAGTGTGAACGTAGCCTCTGTTACCTTCAGTTTTTTTTAAAAGGCTGTATATATAAAAAAAATTGGCCTCTGTTTTTTCAAGAACATCCTACTGTTTCCGACATTCCCACTTCAGCACATCTTCACAACAATCATTCAGAGGCCATTTTCAACCTTTCGCAAGAGAAAAGTCCAACCATTTTTAATGAACCATGTCATCCATAGGAATGGTAAAAAGAGGGTAGTCTCCTTGGCATCCAAAAGTACATTTCCATGATGAAGGCAAAACGTACTGGACTGAGAAGTAATTAGTATTACAAGCTCAACAGATGTGCAGTAGGTCTGGTGGAGCTGTGTGGGGGAGGGGTGATTGGTGGGGTGGGAACCTGGCTTCAGACTGACCTCCAGGGAGGAGCTTTGGGTAAATAGGTGGTGCTTTGTACCAGCAGGTGTTTAGGAGTGTTTAGCTCCAAGTGGCTCCCACAGGAGATTCAACGATTTCTCAAAAATGCATGAATAAGTCAAAACAACGGTCTGAGTATGATTTTGATCAGTGAATGACATTATAACATATTCCATCCCTTTAAGACCCTTTGGAAACTGCCTCACAAATGCCGTTTGCAGCCCAGAGAGATAACTTTACACAGAATCTCTTTTAGGAGTCTGATTTGTTGCTGCTCATGAGATGTGGCTCGGTTGCAGGACGAGGGTCTCTGCAGCGTCTTTTCACTGCTGCTGCAGGGTGAGTCACCTTTCCTGCCACTCAGACCCACCTGTATTAGCTCTCTGCCCATTAAACATGGTCTGAGTGCTCATTTTTCATGAAGACATTTAATTGTAAGCTGCTGAGGCCTTAGATCTAATTGGCTAAGTGCTGGTTCCTACAGAGGCAGCATGAACAGTAAAAAACTTTGCTCCATCCTCGGCACTCGTTATTTTAATTGCCCCGGAAGTTTCATTCTGCCTTTTATAAATTTCTCCTTCGCAAATATTTGCATTAGGTGAAAGTTCAGTTTGTGCTGATTTTAGTTTAATCTAAAACTGAAGAACTTTCTGTCTTGTAAACATTCTGTTGCATCATGATGAAATATATTTGAGTTTGAACCACAATATTCTATATTTTTCTGTATTTGTGGAACATATAACCTGGTCAAAATGTGGTTTCACCAAACATTACAGCAGCTTAGAGCAAAAAAAATCAAATAAAATCTTTGCATTAACACTCAAAGGACTTGAGATCTCATCTTGAAGGTATGAAAAAATAAGATGTTACTGTGAAACTTTCTTAGCTGGTTATGGTAGAAGCTTCAAACCCTCTTTATTGGACATGATATTGGAAAGTATATAGATCCCACATGTTTCACTTCCATTTTTCTTTATTTAAAACACAATTGTTGCTTCTATGAAAAACATTTAAACGTATCTCCCTGCAGTTCAAACTTGTCACCAGCCGAGAACATGTAGTGCTTTATAAAATGAAAACTTAAGCCAAGGAGGCTCTGAACAGTTGAGCAGCTGAAGTCTTGCATCAAGTACAAATAGGAAATGAACTGCATTTATGAAATGCATTGTGAAGCCCTCAAAGCACTCAGGTCAAGTCACATTCACACAATCGTTTATACAGTGCTTTGTATTCCATCCATAGAGTGCATCTCATTATCACACACAGACTCAACAGAAAGTGTATCGGTGGGTGAGGGTAGACATGGGGTCTGTTTTCTTTCACAAGGATGCTTCAATATTTGGACCTGCGCTCACTTTCTGATAGGTGTCAAATAGTTTTATTTCCTGAACCACAACCAGAAACAACATTTTAGAAATGTTTTTAGAAGTAAAAGCAAGATTATTTTTTTACATCGACAGCAGTCATCCCACTTTTTAAAGAGAAATGTCTCAGGGAATTTGTTAGATGTCTTATCAGAAAATCTGTGAATTATGTTTTCATTTGAACTTATCAACTCATTCGATTAATGTTGAATGTTTGTTAATTTTTTCTCACATCATTTCAATTCTTAAGTTTATCAAAACACAAGATTCATTACATTCAGTCAGCATTTTGTTCTCAGCCTGTAAGACTTGAAGCTCAACTCAGAACTGTTCAAAAAACTATTTCTGCACTTATGAATCATACTCTTATTGCCTGTATCTTTTCTTCCCGATAGTTTGGTTTTTTTGAAATCGGGTTGTGTGGAAAGATTATGAACAAATAATATCTTACCTGATGCAGATAGCTTTTTGAACATCTGTTTGGAGAAATAGGGATTAGTTTTGATCATAGACACTTCTTCCAGCATCCAGAAACATTAAAGCAGACATACTATGCTTTTAAATCCTTGTTTTTCCACATTTAAATCATTCAGTTGGGGTCTATATAAAGTGAAACTGCAATGATTTGGTCTGAAATCCTCCTTATTGTAACTCCACAAGCCCCTTGTTCACCCCTTTTATGAGGGGTGTCTCAGATCAACTCGTTTTGAGGCTGTCACTTTAAATACAATGATGCGCT
>JARVJO010000061.1:13117649-13130682 GCA_031762555.1 Cynodonichthys magdalenae | reverse complement strand
GTGGTCTATTCTAGTTTGATAAAGCGGTTTACAACTATATAGCGGCGCAGAAACTTTTTGTTCACAAATTAATTCAAAGATGTCAACACTGGAAGACTTGTCTATCCAGCCTTACATGTTGGAGCCAGAGTTTGACCCAGACCCAGAGGACAATGAAGCCCACCAAACTGTAGTTGGTAAGTCCAGACCTTATAGCAGTTTCATTGCGAAAACTATGACTTAAAACTTGAACGGGTTGAAATATATGAACCAAACAGAATATAAATATTTTTACCGGAAGAAACTAAAGCCAAAAAATGCAATTAAATTTTTAAGACTGGAGTTGTTTTAGCTCCACCCAGATTAGTCATTAGCTTGTCTTTCTTATCAGAGTTGTAATCTGAAGTCACTCAGAATCATTTGCAACAGGTAAAATATTAATTGTTGACATTTTTACACTATTTTAACATCAGAAGTATTGCTTTAATGCAAACTGTATGTAGCACAGGATAAAATTGGCATTCTCTGGTGATTTGGAGCCTTTTGTCTTGTCTTTGTCCAGTTGGTCAGTATCTGTAGACTTTGTATTTTGTATCTGTTGTCCAGGGATTGTGTGAGCGGCTCGTGATGGGAGGTGCGTTCCTCGTCCCCTGTCTGCTTCCGATTTCTGCAGCTAATGCAGGTCAAACACCAGACGTGGTAGCCACTGATATATTCCATAAGAGAGTACCGGATACCCTAAAGTAATTATTGCAGCAACCAGATTTTTTTGTTTGTTTTTTGTTCTCTTCGTGATTTCCCCGGGCATCTCTTTTCAAAAGGAGGACAATACGTGCAGTCATTTCTATATTTTTGTTTATTTTACTCACACCCAGAACACAGCTAATAATCCATGAAGGTTTTTTTTTTCCTAAAAGGTAGACCCAGTGCAGCCAGACGAGAAAGGTCAACACTGAAACAAAACAGATCAAGTTTTTGTTTTGTAATTGGGTTTCAAGAATAATTCTCATTACAGGATTTTGCAGAAAATAATTCATTTCTAAAGATGGTGAATAAAAATTAAACAGATTTTTTATTTTTTTTGGCTTTGGGTGAGCTGAAGGCCTCGGTGAGAGATGTGACTTGGATCTACAAAAAAGTTTGATCAGCTTAAGAGCAATTAAATTTTAACAGGATGGATTTATTGAAACTGAATAGGATTAAAGTGTCAAAAGTTCATTGTGTTCATGTTGAAAATTACACAATATAAAATGTAAACAGTTTTGTTCCTCTTCATGGATGTTTGGTTGCAGCAAATATGACAATGAGAGCTTTGAAAGCTTTTTTGAATCAATCTTGAAGTTTCAGGGGAAAAAAAAACAGGGTTAAATAACAAAATTGGACTTCCATCCATGAAGCCTTCTCAAAAATGAAATGAAAAAAGTCTTCAGCTTCAAAATAAAAAGTCCATTGTTTTATTTGTTGACCTTTTTTAGTTATTTATTTATTAATCATGACCTGAAAGACTGAGAATCTTCACCAGCTTCTTGAGGTTTCTCACAATTTTTCTACGTTCTCCAAAAGTTTTCAAAAAGATTTAAAATATTTTATTTCTAGTCATGCAGTATAAAATCATAGAGAACACAAAAATGTATAACTGCCTAATTTTAATGTTTATTTTGATGAAACAGTATGAAAAAATGCTTAAATTATGTTACAAACTAAAAGTAATAAAACAATCCAGTTGGGCTGTATGTGTTTAGATGTACTTAAAATCAGTAAAAACAAATTCCAGCCTTTTTCCATGTTTTAAATAAATGTTTTTAGAAACATTCAGCTTGCAGTGACATGCTTCTCCATCTTATTTTGAGATGTAAATGTCCCGACTATCTCCTGCAGCTGATTATCGGCGTCACTTTCGACTCACCGTTTGAACCTTCCTGTGTTACATTTGATTGGCTCCTTGCATTGTGCATTTTTCTGAAAAATCTGGCTTCTTTCCAATTTTTGAAATACTACTTTTTTTTTTTTTGGTTAGTAAGTGATTTGAAGATGATGTTGGGGTAGTAAGCATGCATGGTTGTGTCTTTATGGTGGTCCTGTGATGAACTTAATAATATTCTCCTGCTATCCATTGCTGGATAAAACAAATACAGAAAAAAGATATTATTGTTTGAATGCATGAAAAACGCATTCTGACTCTTTAAAATTGTTAACTTTTTATTTATCTATGAAGATATTCTGAATTTTGAATTTCAAATCCAGGTTTACAATCAGCACTGATAAACAAACTTGTAAAACCTATAAAAGGATATAAAAAATTAAAAATAAATTTTCATTATGGTCACCTTTTATCTGTAGACGATGATTTAAATGGTTTCAGTGATGAATGAAATTGTAATTGTTTATTTAATGTATTTTATTAGAGCTGAAAGTTTTCTTTACGATTTATTCTGTCTGCACGGTTCACTCACAGAGGTGCTGCTCTCTTTTTTAGCTCCCTTTTCTTCTTTCACACCGAGGACAGAAACTGCACCTGCTGTTGCTTTCTGCCACATAATAGTATAAATTCACTGATTTGAAACTTTGACATCACTTCTTATCACGCCGGAGAACAAGAAGCCGGGAGGGGGCACGGGGCAGCCGAGCTGTGAATAGACCTCATCAGTGAGGGTGAGGGTTCACATCCTTATATTAGTTATACAGGAGTCACCCTCCCCGACCTAAGGCAAATAAGCCACTTAACGCAATTATTTGCAATCACTAAAGGTGGTATTCATTATAAAAGATTTTTTTTTTCTTGCCTCAACATAATTTCCTATTGTTCATGTGAAAATGGCGACCAAAAGAGCATTTTAAGTGTTATTATGGAACGAAGGGTATTTTTTAGAAGCCCGCTTCAAAGTCTGAATAAACTTTTTTAAATTGTGAGATAAAACTCAGCTTTACAGTGCGCTGACCCACGCTGAGGGAGAAAATGGCAGGCTTCTGAAGCACATTGTATTGGGCCTGATTTGTAAATAGGAGCTTTTGAAATGCAGCACAATGCCCCATCATGAATATTTCAGCAGTTACACATTTTAAGCTATTGTAATCCTTGGACTGTTTGTATTAACCTTATCAGGAGGTATTGTGGTTTGAAATATTTCATCTAGAGAAAAATCATCTCAGTGCAGGAGATGAGCGATTGTGCCAAACTTTCTCTGTGGTGTTTATCTGTACATCTGCCTTTGTTTGATTACAGTTTCAGGAACAGAAGCCGTCACCCTCCTATCTGTGCCGGCCGTATAATGTGCCGTTTGGTAACGCATGCCAAATATGTGACTAATTAACAGTTCCCTCACGTTGCTATATGTTTTTTTCGCTCCACATATTTCTGCCTTCCAGATAGTAATGCAATTAGGCACAACATTTTTTTTTCTCCTCACAAAATTGCTTAAGTAGATGTAATTAGGCAGTGAATGTTTGATGAGGAGAACAAAACTTATGGAATATATCCATGAACCTTCCTGCTGGAACATCCAAAAGTTTCTATAAGAGACGTGCATCTGGAATTTTATACAATACTCCATATGACCATTAGCAACATGATTTGTTGCTTTAATTGTTTCTCTGCTTGCCAGTGAATTAGCACCCATTGATTTTAGCCATTTCAGCTCAAAATTAGTTCTTCCTGTTTACATGGACCAAGACTGTTTAAAGTTGAAGAAAGGAGCAGGAAAAAAAAGAGCAATAATTTAAAAACAGTAACAGACAGTGCATATCTTTTGTCAATGTCAAATTTATTTTTTAAAAAACAAAAGTTGACCAAAGTGCTTTGCAGTTCAGTCAAGGACTTGTATCATTAAAAAAAGTAAAAATAACATTAGGAAACACACAATAAAACCAAAACATCATCATCTCTAATTGAACCTCAACTCAATCAAAAGCCAAAGAAATCACCTCTGGATTTCATTTTAGAGCTAGGAACATGTACAAAAAAACTCTTTGGTAGACCAAAGTGCTTTTACTGGAGTGTCGATGTTCAAAAGATTGAATATATACAGTATGATGAGTCCAGACCTTTAAAATTTTAAAAGCCAACAGTAAAATCCTAAAATCAATTTGCAGGTGGACAGGAAGCCAACTGACAGAAACCAGGACATTTTAAACAGGGTTTTGTTGAAAGGTTATAAACAACAATAATCTTGATATAGCTTTTTGAATGGCCTCAGTTTGGAGTTAAATTCTAACCAGATTTTGCAAACATAATTCTGTGCTTATTAGCAAGTTGAAATATCGACCGCATCCAGCTGTAGCACTTCTTGCCTAACCTGCAGGAATTATGAATATAATATCTCTGCTGAAATATCCATGAAATATAATCTTGATTGTGATAGTAAGTATTTGTTAAAAAAACAGAACTACTATAAACCATTTGAGACTGGAGCTGTTTTAAATGGTAACAATTCATTCTAGGGTTGGTTTCCTTCTGACTAGCTTTTAGCTCTACCCTGGTAAAACCAGCCCCTTGTCCTACGCTTTGCTTCGTACAAGAGTCTGGAACCTCAGCTGCTGAGAAACAATTTCTGCCTGGAGGCGTGGACTCTATTGAAGTTTAAAACGATTGGATCTGATTTACCCAGTCACTAATGTTTGGCCATGACGTCTGTGGCGCACCAGCTCAACCGCGAAGGAAGCTAAGCTAAGAAGCTAACCGGAAACTGCGTGTGCTGTAAACAACCATCCCCTACTGGGAAGAGAGAAGTACGGAGCTGAATTAGATGGCTGTAAATGATGCTGCAGGCTTTGTGAGACAAATTTAATCTAATTTGGAAGCCTTGTCAACACAGACTAAATGGCTTCGTTCACTTCCTTCGCTGCCATTGCTAAACTACAAGCAGACTAAAACGGCGGAGAACATCGACATCATCGTTCACAACTCCGCCTTCTGTTCTCTGATTGGCTCGGTTGAAATTCTACCGGAGAAATCCTTGTCTATGGTAGAAATCCCAGACGGAGCAGAGAAGGGAGATTAGAATCCAGCAGAATTGCCTAGAAAGGCAATGGCCAGGATATTTTAGCTAGCCAGAATTAAACCATAGTTCTACAGACTGAGGCTGTTTAAAAGGTTACTTGTATCAGGTAGAATATGTTTATAACCCTTCCATAGAGCTTAACTGTCCCTATAAGTTCCTAAACAGTCTAATTATTCTTCTGTGTTTTGATTAATTTGCATTCAGTTATTCATTACAACTTTAAATAACTTCAGTAACTTGCTAAAACATGTTAAATTTTTGTCACATTATTTACTAATTGGATTATGGCCAACCCAGAAAAATGGGTGCTTGTGGTTTAGGGGAAAAAGCAGGTTAGCCTGAAGGGTTGCAGGTTCAATCCCTGTATACTGTACAAGAGGCGGGGTACATCCTTGGACAGGTCATAAGTTTACATGGAGAACAAGACAAACAACCATTTGGGACAATTTAGTCACCAAATAAACTAACATGTTTTTAGCCTGTGTGAGAGAACTAGAGGCTAATTGCTAACTGTTTACCTTTAATTATGTATCTCTTTTTTCTTTTCTACAGTTATAAGGCTTCTTGTAGCATCGTGCATCATAACTCAAACTCAGCCATGACTGAGGAAGCAGCTAAGGCAACCTTTGCTTCCCCGCACACTCAGCTGAGAAAATTTGCAGTGGTATGCACATCTGTGTGAAAACTGGAGGCAGCATGATGCGTCACAATCGCCTCTGATCAGTTACAATGGAAATAAATAATTCATGCAGCAGGAAATGAGTCTAATTAGCAGGCAGTTTGGGTCCTTTGATAAAGCCGAGGACTAATTCTATGAAGGGCAGGAAGCTCTGTCATCAGTCAGCCCTGAACAGATTAGCATCTATTATGAATGAGGGACGGGCACCCTGGTGAAACCAAGTGTGTCCGAGAGACAAACTTAATAACTCCTGCGATGGGACGAACTCCCCTGCACCTCCCACCCCCACCACCCTTACATCCACCCTCTCATCAGTCAACGCCGCCATCCTGCAGGTTTATTGTGTGCCGTTGGCAGCATGCTGGAATCCGCTTCTCCGTCCGTCACCCCGACAGCTGTGGAAATACATTCTCCACGCAGTATTAGGAGGATCCAGCTCACGCAAACACAAGGCGACCTTTGACCCCTCCTCTATGCCTGTTTTCCTTATGCTGCTCAAGCAAATATAGCTGAACCAGTTTTCGTTTTCACAAGACTTTGATCTGCTGCAAATTCAGAGAAGTGATACAGATGTTGAACCAAAAAATGGTGCCGCACCTCACTGTTTTTTTTTTCCACAAGAATTACACAATTGAGGCCAATTAGAACTGAGCCAATTGTGACAAGCAAAGGTCCCAGATTTTGGGGGAGAGGGACAAGCGTGGGCGGGGTAGACCTGTCAGCCTCACAATGACTGAGATAACAATAAATAGCTAATAATGGCACTTAATGAGCTTGATTAAGTTGATTTGTTATGGAAAAAGTCCGACAAATTGTGAATGTAGGTGATGTGATGAGAGATTGATTTTAATAGACAGAGAATACTGTTGGGCTTTTGCTGCACAACGGGGAAGGCTGCAGAGGGGAAATACGTTACAGATAGACTTTGAATGGATTCTCATGAGAAATATGAGAGATAATTAGGTAAATTTCACTCAAACATACATCTTTCAGTCAAGGACACGGTGATGAACACGTTATATTTCTTACTATATGTTTCCAAGAAACGGCTGCTCTGATTATTTTCACGTTTCCAACAAGTGCAGTATGTTCATACAGTATATGAATGTGGTTAAATGCTATAATGGGAGCAGTAATGACTGCCAGATAATTATCCCTCCCACTCAGACTTGACGGCTGCTGAATTTCTTTCATTTCACCACATAATTGTCTATGATTGAACTGGAGATTTTATATAGTTCTCTGTTCTTTCAGGCAGAGTTGACTTTCCACCGTGATGCTGGAGGATGTCACGGGGCCCTACAAGTCTCCCGAATTGCCCCGTAAATAACAAGCAATAGTGAGCAAAGTTTCCCCCGGCTTTGAATATGCCGCTGCCAATTTTCCCTCGAAAGCCGCAGAAAGTCAGATGAAGGGAAGTTTAATTAAGTAAGAACCTGTTGAGGAAGATTTCCAATCATGGTCTTCAGAATGAGTGCATTCAGTATATTCATCTCCAGGCGATACGCTCTCTCTTTATCCAAGTGAGAGCTGCAGTTCTCTAGAGGGACCCCGGTTAATTGAATACATTAAAGTGCGGCGCCCGAGGCTTTATTTATTTTTCTACTTTAGTCAGACTTGTTTAAAGGAGACCAACTGCTGATGTTTGGCCCCTTCTAGAGATTAAATGGTCTCCACACTGGGAGTGTTGTGCAGGAGTGGTTTTGAGAAGAAATCTGATCTGATCCACTGCTTTCTCTATTCACCAAAGCCCCTGAGAGTGAAACTAGTTTGTGTATTTGGCAGCCGTTCAAATGTGCATCTTGGCCCTCAGGACCGAGTCCCATTTTGCATCTGAGACAGTATATAGAAAACTGTACTGGTTTAATGTTTGGCTTCTGCTCCTGCCACATATTTTCACACTTGCAACTTTTACAGCCATTTTCACACAAGACTTTCTGCAAACTTGACTTTTATACTTAAATGGGATTTACACACATGATGATATGTAAAAATGTCTGTCAAGTTTATCTGTTTTAGAGTTGTTTTTAATTATTTTTAGGTGCTTTTCTATAGAGTTCAACAGTCAGTATCTTACCTGCAGTAGCCAGCATCTTCTCAACCATAAAGAAAAAAAACATGAACTTCACATGTGGTAAATAACATTTTCATATGTGAAAATAAAACATATTTTGTGCACATTCCTATTGCTTTAGAAACATTTTCAACATGTTTGTGTGATCACATGAGAATAATAGGAAAGTCCTTTTTTGGGAGGGGGGTTTCTAAGGACCATTTGGTTGTAGTGTCAAGCTAAGTTGATGTCATTGCTTTATGCAGACTACGAATGAACTTTATCATGATTAATGTTTGTAGTATTTTGAAAATATTTGGTCAAGCTCAGATATTCAAAGGAACCATCATTCTATAGTTCAGATTTTATTAGGTGCTTTATTATGTAATTAACCTTTAATTCTAAAACATTTTTCAATAATCCAAATGTGTATTTTTTTAGCTTGAAATTTAATTAATTTTAATCCTGTCTCACAATATGCAAATTTTTGTTACATCTCTTCATCTTTTAATAATTAGTCATTGAATTGTCACAGTAAAAAATAATACAAATATGTCAAATATCCCACAGAAGCAAAACACTTAATGTAAACATTTGTCATCTACAGTATGAATTCTGAGAGAAAATTTGGAGTTCTCAAAATTAAATGTATTTATTGCAAATTTAAAGAAAATTTCATTAAAAAGTTATCCTAAACAATGGTGTGTCAAATGATACATTTTGACATAGTTTAATCCTGTAGTTTCCCAGATAAATTGATACTTAATTCTGAAGCGTGGCTATGCACTTAATGTAAATAAAACACTGGGATGAATCAGCCAAAAAACCCAAGGAAGCTTAAATCAACTGACTGACCCACATTAGCCTGGCTTTAGTTTCTGTAGGTAATCAAACAATGGCAGAAGTGCAGAATTTCAGAGAAGACATTTTGGTAAAATATAAAAGTAAATCCGCTGCTAAATGCAGAAAAAAAAAGAGAAAGAACTGTAAGATTCTTTTGCACATTTTACTCAAAAAATCTGAGCATAAATATTTACCAAATCTTTCAAGAACATCACCATTGTTGACCTATTTTCTGTTATGTCCATTTGTAAAAACTCACATTGTGTGTGGCGTTTGTTCAAATAAAATGTATCTGAGGACACATTAACCCTCAATTTTAGAACTGAGCTCATTTTTTAGATTATTTTATGACGTTTTACTTTCCTGGTCTTTGTGATATTGCAGTGAGTAGCTAAATCAGATAAAGTTCTGCTGTAAGACATTAACTGAGTTAAACTGGACAAAGTAAAACCTGTTAAGTTAACCTTAGCCTGGATGAGGCAGGAGTGATGGAGCTGCAGCTTGACTGCTGGACCTTGGGGTGTGAGCATCACGAACATCATGAACATCATGTGATGTGTGAAATTCAGACGGGGCTTTTCCCCCCCTGAGGGCAGAGGGGATCAGATCCCTGGACGATACTCATTAGTCAACATGCTACTCACCTCCCTCGTCACATTTATCACAACGACACAGAAAATTTCCTTGCACAAGCATATTATATGCTCATTAATAACCCGGTACAACATTCATCTTGCAGAGAGGAAATTAATTCCCAAGCTGCTGTGCACTTGTTCATTTTAATGTCAATTGTCAAAAAAGCTTTTTCTTTGTTTTGGTTAACAGGGTTTGCAGTGTCCATTCAATCATAGTTAAAAAGCTAATGGGACAAATTTTATTTGGCATTATTACTCGGGCTGGCTGCTGAAGGAATGTTTTGAAAGGTGAAAACTTTTTTTTAAAGATAACAAATGTGACTCTTACAAGATAAAAAGACAAACAAAAGGTGCTTTTTAAACGTGAAAGTTTAATCAGAATATATAAAACAGTGATTGTGAAATACCAGGATGCTTCTCAAGAAAAAAGAAAAGAGGAAAAAAAACTAAACTGAGATTTAAAATGAACAAAGCGATTAAGAACTGGACGTTTATTGAGCCCGACTGCATGTAATGAATAAAGATTCATCCTTTAGTCCCAAATTTGAATTTTTGCACAAAAATGTGTCCGACGTGGGCCGCTGTTAATCACCTCGCTGACAGGACTAACTGCTTTCATTTAACCTTGACTGAAGATCGTGAATTCTGAAGCGTTTAATTGGATACATCATTTAAACAGAATGAACAGAGCAAATTTTCACGTATTCAAAGGATCAGATTGACAGACAGTGGCAGTAAGACCCACCACAATTAAAGCTGTTCTGTATTCACTGGCCCTGTCACCCGTCGCCATTAGTGATGTGACTGTTTGATCATCTCTGCAGAGAAACTTTGCTGAACTTCACCTTGTTTTGAAAGGACTAGACAGAGAATAAAGAGGTGAGATCAGGAGTGGGGGGATTGGAGGATGGAAAACCACACACACACACACACTCACTCACCAACACACACCTCCAGGACCAAAGCTCCTCCTGGATGCACCTCTGTTCCTGAAAATGGACATGACAGGACAAAAGAAAACAGTGAGAGTTTCCCGCCATTGTGTTTATTATCTCCCTCGGCGGCTTAATTGAAATGTTTCAAAATCAGAAAATGACGATCTTTTTCTTTTTTTTTTTCGAACGTTGAAGTAATGGCTTTGTCTCAACGCTTTCTCTGCAGACAATTGCCCCAGCGATGTGAAAAACTGTGTCAAGCGGCACACAGTGAAATGTGCAGCAGACACTTAATTGTTTCCCTGCCTTTGACTTTAGAGAGAACAAATTCAATCTGTGTGCCAGACATTTCCTCTGTGACTAACCAGCCAAAGCATGTTTGGTTAAGCAACCAAGCCCCAGGGTTAAATTACAGATTTTGCAATTACAGTTTTTTTTAATCCACAAAATACATTGTGTTATTTAAATGGGAATAGCTTTGGGATGTTTCTGTTAACCAGATCCCATGTAGAACCTCTCAAAGTGGGATCCCTCAGGGTTGTTTCAAAAGCCCTGAGGAGGCCTTTTACAGACAAGTAGATTAATTTCACTCTGCTTAACCTCACGTTTTTATCAGAGGAGAGTTAGTCTGGTTTTAGGTCATCTATGAGATGTCTGTATATTAGAGGAGGCATAGATTAATGTCAAAAGATTTTTACTGAAGACCTGAAACAAAACATTTTAACTGAATGTTTGAATCAGCTCCGATATCCTTATGAGAAAAATCTTCACAGAGATTTTCCAGCTGAGGACAAACACTGATGTTTTGCAGCTGGAGTTTACTCACCCTGACTTTTTTTTTTTTTAACGTAACAGAAAAAAGGCATGTTAAAGGAAATGCAGATTAGCAAAACCCAAGTCGAATCCTCTTGACTGTTGTTCACTCCCTCCACCCCACCCCCCGCCACAATACAAACCATGTGTGCTGCTTTTAAGTGGTGTAAATAATCTTAAGATTACAGACTGGTCTATGGTGCTAATTGTTTAAGAGCTGTTTTTGTTTTGCTCCCATTAATTCTCCCTTCAAGAACTCGCCCAGAATGTTTTCTTTTTGTTTTGTTTTGTTTTTTTCTTCTAAATTTGGTCAAACTGTTAGCTTTTGGAGATATTATTTGATGTCAGATGTAATGAGGGAATCATTATTTCAACATGTGCGGTGAAAGGGATCTCACACATGTTCTGCGGGACAGCTGTCGTAACAGATTTGAAATGTGAAGAATTTCAGATGAGAAGCACTCAGCGTCTGCCTGCTGATGTGTGCTGTTCTCAGGCAGGCAGAGGATGCAAACTCTGTGTGAAACAACTTTACAGCTTCTAGACACTCCAAAAAAAAAAAGTATGAGTGGTTTACTTTTATGGAAATAACCTTCTATATGAGAAAGTCTACACTCAAAAAAACTTGTTGAATAAACTTGAAATAATGCATCTTCAATACAAAATTAGGCAATTTTGTTACAAAACGATAAATGTATCTTTTAGGGTTGTTTGTTCACAGTCTAATTAGTTGAACTAAATTATTTACAGTGCATCTTTGTTAATGGCTTCGTTTGCACCTCTAATCCACAAGCTAACTCTGTTTTTGGTGAGATACCTAAAACTCTGTTTAAAGTGGAAACTTTAAAGAGTCAATTTTCAGTTTATCTAAATGACAAATAAAGATTGTGAGAAGTGATTATGTTTGTTTTACACATTGGCTGCTCTTGTCCTGCCATAAAACTTTGATTGTGCTGCCAAAAATAATTATTGAACTGAAGCAATAAATGGAACAAGAGCAAATAAATGAAAAGAACAAAGTGAAAATTTTAGAGATGAATTTTTACTCTGAACATTCTTCCATTGTAGTCTGACGTGACACTAATATTGATGTCATTTCCACCTGGTGGTGCAGTGTTTTTATTGCTTTGTTAAGGACAGATTTGGTTTTCAGATTAAGAGCGTTCCCCAATCAGATCTGTCCATTCTACAAGACTGGCTAAATGAAATATTTGTTCATACAGTGGTGCCACCAAGGGGGGAAGATTTATCAGCCCCCCCTATAAATCTGCTGGCCTCTTCATTGCAACAACCCCACTGACCCTGTCTTGTTCCAGTAGCCTATTTGTGACGACAGCTTTAATAAAACTTCTAAAATCAGGTCATGACTTTAGATTTTAGTGTGCCACCCCAAACTTATCATTGGCCCCCATCTGCCTTTCGAAAACATTCTGGAAACATCTCTGTGTTCAAACAGCAAGGTTCGTTTTTAATTTTAATTTTAATTTAAACAAACCTTATTTTATTTATCAGTTATGCCCTCTCATTTCAAATAATCTAACTCAATCTGCACATTTTGAATCAAAACTAAAAACTTACACTAAGTCTTGATATATAAGTTAGATCAATTAGTTCATCATGACAAAAGCCATATATTTTTGTGGAACATTTTTTTTTTACTTATTTGAGTGTATGCTACAGTCTGCCTTGCGTTCAGCCCATTTTCTGTCATATCTGATGAATATAACAAAACAAAGTTGCTTTACATGTTTTCTTCAACTGTGTGTTTCTGTTATGACCTTACATACGGCTTAAACAGGTTTTTTATGTACAAACCTTTAACTCAATAGGTGAATAAATGAGAAGTGCTTTTTTAAATCTATTTTCAAAATTTCAGTCATCTTTTTAAATCAGGCACACATGCAGTTCAGAGCCGGGCTGTTTCTCACCTACTGCTCTGTCAAAATTCACAAGTTTTGCTCCAACTTTGTCTTGAAAGTTCTGCGTCTATTGTTGCTTCTCCACTGGAACACATTCACTCACCTATAGAGGTGGGAAGGGGGGGGGGTGATAAAGAGGAAGAAGGGTTGGATGAGGTGGTCGAGTTGGGCGGGGGGAGG
>JARVJO010000061.1:13097608-13115780 GCA_031762555.1 Cynodonichthys magdalenae | reverse complement strand
AGCAGCTGTGAGGTCAGAGAGGAGGAGGGGGAGTAGGAGGAGGAGGGGGTGCCAAAGCAAACCAACACCATCCATTTATTTACCTCCCCGACACCCTCCGTCTGCTCGCCCTGCGATCCAGCGGAGGCCGTCACTTGTGTGGAGTTAATGGTGATGCAGGGCACAGCAGCATGCATAGGTGCTTTCATGACTGATTGATATTGTTAGGTTTAAGGCTATAATATTAAACAAATGGTCCATTCTAAAGGGCCCACTGGGGACTTTGAAATTCCTTGCTGTGAGACAAAAAGCGACTACCAATGCACCACTCAGGGACAAAAAGTCAGTAAGAAAAAAAAAAAAAACACTCTACAGGAAAATAGAACTGCTATCTTAAAATGAAGCTGTGTGATTTGTCATTGTGAATAGACTTGTAGTGCCTTTCTGCCAGAACTTTACATTCTTTGCAGAATTACCAAGAAAAAAGAAAAGTACTTTTAAAGTGAACTCCTTCCTCGGCTTTTAAAAACATTTTTGCCTTTTTGTGAAGGTAAAAGTTTAGACAAAGTGGCAACACGACTTTACTGGTGCGTTTGGACTCGGCCAGTCCACTGAAAGCTTCTGTGGGTCCATTTGCCCCCTCAGCCCGGCTTTGTGACCTGCAGTGAGTTCTCTGTGGCGGCCTCTGAAGGAGAGAGTTAATGAAGTAAAAATTAATGAAGCACGTGAGCGCCACCATCTCGAGGCTGCGAGCTCGTCCATGCCCCATTTGTAATGTATGATCTCTATAAAATTATTCCAGTGTACCACCAGCTCTCATGAGCAGATTCACAGATTACAACCCTGATCATAATCGCCACACCTTCCCTTCCTGCCCCCCGACCCCCAACATCGCAACAGACCAGCTTCCCCAGTACCTGATCCCACTGGTGCTGCTGGACTTCTTCAGAACCCTTTGCTTCAACAACCTCTCTAACCCCAGAATAATCAGCTTCCCATCAGCACCTGGTCTTTTTCCCTCACATAATAAGACCTCTTGGGGTTTTTTGTGCTTTGAATCATTTTATTGTGTTAAATTATATGATATATAATAGTTCAAGTTTTTTTTCCTCTCTCTTAAGCTCTAAAGACTTGTTGAAAGTTTGAAGCAAGACAAAAAGGACCCAGTTGACAAAGTGGACCAAGTAACCTGTATTCGAGCTCCCCCTTCAGGCGATGAGGAGAACTATTCAAGCTCTACGTGATGAAGAGCAGCAGCATTTCATCACAGTATGCTCAAAATAATTAACTGGAAATTCATTTTTGTTTTAGATACTTTTCAGTGTTTTTTGCAGCTACTGAGTGGATTTCTAAATTGTGTGATTAATGCTAAATTGTTACGCACATAATTGACTGATTGATGGTAAAGCTGAAGAAGCATCATGAAAATGAGCCCTTATTTAGATCATGAAGGACTTTTCATATATTGTGTTTTTACTGTATTTATGTGACACAATAATTTCACATAATTATTCTAAGCTTTAAATGATAATTTTCCTCTTTCAAATTTTGCCTTTCAAGGTTTTTGGTTGCAAGAGCCATACGCCATTTCCCACAGATAATTAAAACTTTAATATTTTTTTTTTACAAAAATGCACAATTCCCCATTGGATGTTGCTTTAGATAATCCCACAGAGGCTTTTGGACGTGTGCACGAGGAACTAAATTGCCAAGTTCAGCTGCCTGATGTGCCTACCCCTCCACCTCTGTGAACAATTCTGTATTTATAATGTCATCTTATCACGCTCCCCTTGAAGGCAGCAGCGAGTGCACTTATGCCTTCCTTTGTTAGGGTGAGTTGGCAATTTCCTGTGAGATGGAGCAACTGCAGGCAGCCCTTTTCTTTGATAATGTCCCTGACACCTGGACCAAACTGCTGTTTCCATCACTTTCCTGGCTGGAACAGGAGGAAAGAAACATGTCATAAGCCTCCTGCCACCCAGAGTCACTCACTATGCATTTAACAGCACTTTCCTCACTATACTTCACAGGATGTAGAGGTCAGAGCCAGAGGGGCGGGTAGAGACTAGTGTGCGAAGTCTTCTTGATGAGCTGCATCAAAAATAGAAACATCCAGTGTGGCCACGCGTTTCCCTCTAAATTCCGTCATTCTTATTATATTATCAGAAACATTTATCCAAGCACTGGATCTAATAATGTAGTTTTATACAGTGTTGCACCATGTAAAGCTGGTTATTAAGCAGCAAGCCTGAAAGAGTGTTTTATTACAGAGGCCTGACAGATTGATTCTAAATTATAATTAATCAGTTGATTTTGACCCGCAGATTGTGATTGTGCCCCGTGAGTTTCATTTATTCAGCTTTTCTTCTGGCTCTGCTACAATCACCGTAGACCTGCAGGACTCTCAAGCAAATTAACAGTCTTCACGCTACCCTGCAGCCATAATGAAAATATCAGTCAATCAAAACCCATATTATGTTGTGAAATCCTACCACATATCCCTAGACCTGCATACAAATAGGGGGCTGTTTCAGAGTTACGATTCGTATCAGTGAAACGAGTCCCTCTGAAAAGCAGGACGATGAGATTATCCCCTGTGCTGCGTGTTGACGTGAAATAAAGCAGATTATCTGGATTTGTTTTGGTGGAGTCGAGGGAGATTGGGGGGTGGGAGGGATCTTTCTCCAAGGTGGAGCCCCCCACACACACACACACATCTGCAACCTGTCTGCAGGTATGATCATCTGCAATGCTACTTCAGGGGCACTTCAACACCCTCCCTACCCCACCCCCCAGACCCTCCTCACAGGTACCCCGCAGCCCACCGCCGAGCGCTACTCATTTACTGCTACACTGGTTTTCATAATTAGCGCCGCAAGGCCTCATTAAATCTGCTCTAATGAATAAATATTGTATTTCATAGCCTGATTACCAGATCAGCTCAATGCTTGAGCGTTGTAAACAATTACTTCCCCAAATATTCATCACCCCAAAGTGGATGATCATTGATATTTAATACAGGACTAGTATTTTCAAGTGTATCTTTATTAGACTAATAATAGTTTTTCAAATGCTTCTTTTGGACAGAAAAGGGTGAGAAAAAAGGAAAATATGTTTTATTTGAATTTGTATTTATACCTGTGTTGCTAACAAACATAATTTTATTAGTAAAACTCTAAACTGAATAAATAAAAAGAGAGACTTTTTAAAGTGAGAAAATTATTTTTACACATAGGCGCATTTTTCTAGTCTGTTATAAAAGTCTTTGTCAAGGACAGATTTGAAACCTGAGGCAAAAATGTAACTTTTTCCAAAATAAGTATTTTCAATGAGACACTCGACACCACCTGCAGTCTGTACAGCTTGATAAAACGATTACATCACTTTAAAATATCAATCTGTGGGGAAATAGGAGGAAACATTTAACCTGCTCAATTTACCCTGCACTGAATGTTCATTAATCAATTTATTGGATTTCCTTTTTATAAAATGGTTATGTATCAATTATATTTTTAAATTATCCAGTGACTCAGAGTGGGTGAAAAAAAAGAGAAAACAACTAGAATCAATACATGTCATTAAAAACGCCAAAAATAAATAACTACAAAGTAAAACAACTTGATCGTAAATGCAAAAAAATCTGATACAAAACTACTATAAAATAACTACAGAGATAAAGCAATAGATAACACAATAAAGAATAATAAAAAAATGAAAAATAGAATAAAAAGAATCTAAAAAGGTCTCAGAAATACAGTAACAAATGCACTATAGAACTTACAAAATGTGAGAACAAACTATCCAGATTAAAATAAATAAATATGCTGTTTTACATACTTAACATTTTCTTAAATATTAAACAAAATAAAAATACCACAAAACAGACAGTGATTCAGAAAATCAGATTGTAAACAGTTGTATAAAACACACAGTCTAACCTGAACAAAAAGGGGCTCAATGGTAGACACAAAACTCAAAATCTGAAATGATTAACTCTAATAAATAGACATGCACACGTTTACTGACCTTTATTTAACCAGGGAAATCCCACTGAGATCACAGATGTGTTTTATAAGGGAGACGTGGACCTTACGGGAACCCAACATGCATGGTTCTGTCACATTTAAGATTATTAATTTGTGTACTGATCAAAAAGCAATGCATTCTAGTATCATCCCTAATAACTAACCTGTTGTACACTGAAGGAGCTGCTGCATCAAAGGTAATTAGCTCCTTCAGAACGTGCAGTGAAGTTACAAAATAACTAGTTTATAAAAGTTGTTTGAGTACTCGTCTTGTATTTTCAGTTTCAAACTGAAGCTTGTAATCATCAAATTTGTTCAGATTTTGCTGGATGCAACAAGCAAGTGTGCAGCTGTGCAGAAAACCTGTTTACATTGTTCTGCATCACAAGTGTCGGGTGTTTTTAACTCACCTTCACTGTCTCTATTCAAAAAGACATTTGGGCTGCACCAATAAGAATAGCAAACATATGAGAAATGATTATTCATGAAAGAAGGACTGGAAGTTCTGCCACGTCTGCCTTGATCAACTCGTCCTACAGTTGTACAAATACAAACGTCACTGATTTTAAAAACGGGTGCACGTTTGCTTCACCTGTACTATTGATATTTGTCTTCATGGTTTGTGGATAAGATAAATTAAGAGTACTATATTGATCCCCAGCAGGGGAAATTCATGGCACAGAAGCAACAAGATTACAGACTTAAACAAAAAAGAAAATTATGTGTACGCCTTAAAAAAGGCCGTTAGAATATTGGTATTCCAGATAACGCTCTAACACAAGTTATTCAGATTTTTTTGGACTGGAAACACTCATTCCCAGAACTTAACAATTAAGAAGCTTCACAATTATGTTGCAGTGAAAATTCATACATAAAAAAAAAGATAAATAAGAGGCATTTTTCTTTCTTGCACAAAATATTCAACCATTCCCAACCTCTCTGTGTGAATTGTGTCAGTTAATCAGCATTTATTTTCTCTACAATATGAGCTTCATTAAATTTTAGCTACTTCTGACTATAGCCTATTTGTTTAACATTAAAACAGTAACAAAAAAAGATCAAGTGACTGAAAAGCATTTTGAAATGGACTTGTTGCAGCTTTAATTCAGCCGGGCGCAGCAGCTGTAAATGGTGATTATCTGACCCAGTCGAGCTTGTGCAGGCAGCTGACTGACAGCCTAAACCTCCTCACCGTTTGTTAAGCTTTACTCTGAAGGAATGCAAACTTAACCATAAACATGACATGCTTTTATAGCATCTACGGGAATATACATAAACCACCTGCTTTCACATCTTCAGTCACTCTGAATTTCTTTACGTTTTAATAACAGTAATTAAAGTCTTGGAGGAAGTGACGTTTGAGTCAACAAAAAGAGCACAGACATGATTCTGCAGTGATTAACGCTTTATTAAACATAGCTTTTTTTAAACTTTTGTGTTTACAGCTCTTTACAGTGAAAACTAAAACTCAAAGGCACTGATTTCCAACCACAGGTCACATGAAGTGCATTTCAAAGGCGAACAGCACAAAGGTTAATTTTATGTCGTTTTCTGGAGCGGATCACAACCCTGAACAGGGAGGAAAAAAAAGAAAAAAAAAAGGCATCTATAACTCTACTTCAACCGTTCCTACTTAGCGATGTACAGCAGAAAATGAGCCAAAGAGACCGGAGCAGAGCGAGGACGTGCTTTTAACAGGATCAAATGATTTACAGGTATGAGATTCCCATTAGAGTGTGCTAATTGTTTCCACACCATTAGCGACAGTTATCTAATGAAGGAGATTTAACCAGACGCTGTAGTTTATCACAGTTCCTCTCGGTTTGAGGAGAGGGAGAGGCAGTGGACCTCAGCCCATGTCCCTTTTACCACCCCCACACCCAAACCAAAAGCAGGATCACTGGGTCATTTTAAAAAGCACAAAAAAGGCTTTTTACGCCTTATAAATGGTATAAACTTGTAAAAACACAAGTATTGATTTAAAGCTAAAAAGGCACAAAAAGGAGGCTGATTTTTTTGTCTTTGTTTCTAAACAGAATTAAAATTAATACATTTAAAACAATGTACTAGATTACAATGTAGCTAGATTTTTTTAAGCATAGATTATGTACATCCCAGAACGAGAATGGTTTTCAAGTTTAAATTGCGAAACATAAATGTTGACATTAATGCAGGTTTAAAAATCTTCAGACATTTTGAGTTTTTAATGCCTCCTCCAGCTGTCTGTCAACACTAAAAATAACCCCCAAACCGGAACAATAAGCAGTGTGCGTTACAAACAGAAATATATTCATCTGGGTGTGTTCAAACTGGTCAGGAAGAATGTCAGTCAGCTCCAAGATCTGCAGCAGCGTCTTCTTCACTCTCTGCTTTCTTCTTCCATTTCCTTTTTCAAGCTGCAGGAAACAGTAAAACGGATTAGAACCCTGTAAACATACTGAAAACGATAAATGTTTTAAATCTCCTCACTTTTTCAGGTACGCGTGCACGTTATCGTAGCCGTGGTACTTGGCCAGGTAGACCAACACCCCTGTGGCGCAGCGGCCCTCTCGGGCCCGACAGAAACTGCAGTTGCAGATCCCCCTGCAAGGCGGGCAGCGCCAGTCCTGTAGGATGTAGACTAGTTAGAATCCGAGCGTGCATCTCAAACTGTCATCGAAACTATAAAGGCTGCAGAAATTACCGGATTCAGCAAAGCGTCTCGGACTTCTTCTCCGTATCGGTTGCGGAGACACGGGCCGCAAAACTGTCCCCTCACCCCCATGCACTCAGGGTTACGACAGTTTGTTTTGGTGTCGGTGGTCTTCTGTCGGCACTGGTGACAAGTGGAGCCCTGAAACCAAAATTTAAAAAGCCATTTAGTCATTTAGTCTCACTAACAGCAGCTGCTCTCGGGGTTACGGTGAACGCAGAACTCACCGTGGAGCTGTTGTAGACTTTCTCGCGAACGTTGGTGCAGATCTTCTTCAGCTCCCACTCTGTGATGTCCTCCACGGGTCGCACCACGTGAGGGATGGCCTTGCTGCCAGTGAAGCAACGACGACGTGGCTGCAAAAAAAACAAACAACGGTTACAACACATAATGTTTATACAATATAGATATTTCATGATGCTCTGATCCAACTTACAGGCTCATCGACTTCCTCGTAATAGCGATCTTTGCGAACCAGGTTGAACTTATCCTCAGACTCTTCCTCAGCAGGCGGGCTGGGGGGTCCGTCCACCAGAGATCGAGAACGAGTGTGGGGCCGAGATACACGCTCTGGGTTCCTCCTGAGAGATCGTGGTGTTCCTCCGGACCGCCGAGGCGTCGCTCTTGGCTGAAGGAGTAAACTATTAATTGATGCACTTTCCTCGGACTGAATTCTATTTCTAAATTTATTGATGTGTTTTTACCGTGGTTGAAGCAGACATCGTCATCCGTCTTCTGGGGAAGAGCCCAGGCACTTTGTTCAACTCAGCCATGAGCTTCGCAAGCTAAAAATAAATCAATACAACATGATTAACTTGTACTATGCACAGTTCAGTGTCAAGTAATCGCTGTGAAACAAAAGCAGGAAAAAATACCATTTCTTTATTTTCTTTAATATTCAGAGCTCTCTTGCTCATGAAGTTGTCCGCCTCAGAGTCGGAGTCCTGCACTTCAGGCTGAGGCAGAGGTTCAGACGCAGGTCTCTTCCTGTTCATCTTCTTTGAGGGAAATGTCAATGCAACTTTCAGGGCATTCGGCCTGCGGCCACGTCTTGGTGTTTCTGTGTTTACTTTCTGAAAAATGAAAATGAATAATTGAAGGGAACGTGTATGTTTTAATGTAAATATGCTAAATCTTTTCAGATATACTCCTTACCATGGCTTTTATCTGACTGCTGATCTCACTCTCCTCAAACCCATTGCATGAGTCCTCCTCTGACGTCGCTTCAAACACTTTTGGTTTTCCCATCGTCCTCCTCCCATGGCTCAAGGTGCTCTTCTGAAAACAGGCACATGCGTCAGATGCAACAACCGTATTTAGGAGGAGTGCAACAGTGGACACACTCGGCATTTCACTGTTACCGTATTAGCGAAGCCCCCGTCAGAGCCAAAGCTGTCACAGCTGTCATCAGAAGAGGAGGATGAGGTCTCCATGGGAACCAGACGGACGCTGCAAAAGCTCCTCAAACTCATCCTGGTGGATGGAGGCTGGGCAGCCAGTTTCTGTAAGTGACAAAGTAACCAAGAGCTGATCATAAATCATGTTTTACACATGAACTATGAAATATAGGTGAGATTAAGAACAATGATGAAACAGGTAGTGAATTCTTCTTTAAGTTATCTTATTTAACATGCACAAAACATTACAGTAAAACAAATAAAAAATCATTTAGTTAAAACTTCAAACAAACTAATACTGAAAGGCTTTAATTCAATTTTTAACCTTTCTATTTGAAATAAATCTAATCTATAAAACCTTTTTCAGGTATTTGCTTATGTAAAGATTATTGATGATCATAATAATAATAATAATAATAATAATAATCACCACCATTTCATATACGGCAGGACACACCCATATGCACACAGATCACACAGAACTTAAGGTTATTATGTGCAACTTAAAAACAAATAATCTTCCTAATATTTAGTGATCAAGAAAAATAAATTTGCACCACGTTTACCGCTTCTGCGTACAGGCCTAAGCTTAGGACGTTGTGAAAATTTTAGTCCTGCTTATAGAATCAAAAGTGATGATCTATCTGTGCACGTGGCATGAATTTTATTCAGAACGCAGCTGTAAACAATTTGGGTGTTTTTCTTACCTTGGAACGGGTGAAAGGCATGTTTCCAACAACACCAGTCCAACGCAGAGACACAGCAACTGAAGACACAGCAGTTCTGCAGCAAACAAAGCAGGACCTGTAGCTACAAGCCACTAGATCCGTTCATTTCCCGCGCCATACGAAGGTCCTGACAGCACTATAATAAAGAAGCTAATTTTTTTAACTAACGCGTGGGATGTAAAAAAAAATAATCATGGAGTCTTAATGAAAGGGACATTCGAGCTTAATTATGTGATTTTGTCACGCTTTTATTTAAACACAAATACGTTTAAGTTGCCGAAAGGTTGTTATGTACCTTCCACGAACTGTTTGGTGGCGCGAACATTTCATTGGTTTATTTGCATACAGCGCGGGTAAAAAGTTCACGCCTTTCCAACTCAAATGTATTTCACAAGACCACAGATTAGAACCATTATTAAAATGAATTGATATTTAAGATTGATTTAAAGATATTAAGGTTTACATTTAATGATGAAAATAGAAAATAGAGGGTTATTTACAAAAGGGTGATGAAACAGAAAAATGTAATATTTTTTTCTTTGGTAAACCTGATTAAATTTGAGTACATGCACTAATAAAAGAAAGGCAAAATAAAGTGCAATGAGACAAAACTTGAGTGTCATTTTCCCTGTAAGCTGCAGGCACAGAACATTATTTAAGCATAGCTATATGTCTGATTAAACACACATGCAGAATGAGAGAAAACAAAACCACAGAAGAAACTCTGAAACTTCAAATTTATTTCATCTTGTTTTTATGCAGCCATCTGTGAGGAATTACAGTGAAAAAACGTGTTTTCAAAACATGATGGTGTATATGATCTCCCATTAGTGCATAAAGAATAAAAAAGTAGCATTTTTTATTATATTTTTAAAGTTTTATTATTAATAAATAAAGCCAGAGCATTTTAATATTCTAAAAAAAGACAAAAAAAGTACTTGGCAGTGTTTCAGACACATTACAGACAGGATTAGGATTTTTTGCAGCATGTAGTTTGGTTACGAGCACGTCAGTGTATATAATTCATATGTAAAACCTTTTCAGAGAGAGTTGAGTTTATAAGAAGCTGTCAGCTCTTTGTGTGGCCCACATTATGTTCTTCCACCAGCACCACGCCCTCCCCTGCCCTCTCTCCTCGCTCGCCCTCTGACCTGTTTATTGTCTTGACGAGGTAATCTTTTCTGACGCTCCACTTTGATCCACCCTCCATCGCTGACTTTGCCCCCCTCCTTCTCCTCGCTGGGGTTTCCTGTCACCGACAATATACCCGGTATCATTGGTGGGCGGTTCTGTAATGTGACACAGTAACTGTTGGATCGCGGCCTCCCCGGCTGCCGCGAGGATCTGCTGGACTTATAATGATTGTTGCTTCCTCTGTTATTTGTCCATGCATGGCCCCTACCCTGCCCCCCTCCCCAAGCCGACGTGTAGCTGTTTCTGTGGTGCTCGTGCGCTGCCGCTCCAGCGCTGCGTGGCCGCTCTCGCTCCGAGTTGCTCTCCGACGTGGTGCTGGAGGGACTGCTGCCTTTCGACCCAAGATTCAGAGGCGAGAGTTTGGCCGTCAGGCTGGCGGTTGGCGAGGAGCTGCGAGAGTTGTTCCAGGGAGACGGACGAAGGTGGTTTGGAGAGCGGCGCACAGCTGCAGCGTACGAAAACGCTTGGCTCTCGTGCGCCGAGAGGAACTGAGGCAGAGTGCGCGCCTCGGAGCTCATCAGAGGAGCAGTCTTCTGCTGGGGCTTCTGGGTTATCATGTGCCTCTGCCTTACGTTATGCATCCACGTCGGATCAATGTCTTAAATAAAAAATATGCATCATAAATTACACATTTTATCCATTTTGAAAAAGGCAATGCACTAACAAAAAAGAAAACGTATTTACCACAGTTTGAGCTGTTCCTGGCGTCTACATCATCTGGTGTTGCTTCGATGACGAGCTCCACGGTCTTGATCTCATCTTGTCCGCCACCATGACTCCACGTCACCGTGCAGCTGTGTTTAGTCGTCTTTGGCGACTTGACATCATTCTGAAAAGTTAAAAAAAAAAAGAAATGAACACAACTTTAATCCCCAAACAGTGTATTGAATTGCAGTTTTATAATATCCCTTCTATGGCTCACCTCATAATTGACTATGTAGTCTATTTTTTGGTTTTGATTTAATCCAACGATCCACTTATCCATCAGAAAAGGAGGCTGCAACAGAACACAGGAAGACACTTGTGTTGAACTTACATTCAGATTGTAGACAACTTTTTTTTCTTGGTTCTTAAAGACATTTTTATCTCATCTGAAAGGATTCACCAGTTAAATGATTGATTTGGTTTATTACTTTAAGCTGAGAAGCAACAAAGGAAAATAAAGGTAACCGGGTTGCAACTGTTGGAAACTAGTTGGTGACTCAAAGTGTGAGAAAATAGTCAAATTTTTCCATTGTAGCCTCACTGAGTGTTTCCAACCAAATGACCAGCAAGGCATGTGGCATTTTGCACAGCCGTTTTTTTAAAATTAAGGCTTATTTATATATCGGGTGTCATTCTTTTTCTATTCTCACGTTTCCATGCATGGTTGCAGAGGATTATTGCCTATCTCCAGTAGTTTTTAGTTAGTAGGACACGCCAGCTTATCACAGATCTTATGTGCACAGAGTATTCTGACCAACAATTTTTTCCATTTAATTAGTTGAAACTTTAATTAATCACAACATAAGGCTCTTGGTATTTTAAATTTCTTACAAGATCCTGGTCACTATAGTTACACAAGATATAATACAGAAATATAAGAACAGAAAAAGTACAAGAAAGCAATAAGCAGTTTTTTTTTCTAACTATACCTTAGTCATCCGCAGGGTCTCCACATCCTGTCTGTTGGCATTAAAGATGACGTCTTTGATGTAGGTTATAGCAATCTCATCTCCATCAAGTTCCATATACATTTTCCATTTGCAGTCCTGGAAAGAAATAAACGATATAGTTAGATATTGTACGCTTGTTGCAATCAAAAACAATTTGAATGCGTGAAAAAAAATAATAAGTTTCTAAAAGCAAATGTCTGAGAGGAGAAAATTGCACAGTCTTGAACATAAATCAACAGCACAACCTACAGGTAGTTTAACAGCAGTGGCAGGTTTCTGAACAGGAAGTGATAATATAACACAACTGAGTTTTACTATCAAAAACAGAAGAACAGATTATTTTTTTAAGTGCAGTTTGTATATAATGCTTAGAGGATGTGAAAATTACTCGTTTAACAGAACTATAATTAGAAATAATAAAAAGATAAATTACAATAGTGTTTTTTTCCCTGTAAGTTTAACATTTTATTGCTTTTTTTAACAATCCCAGGTTATATTTTTGGTACAGGTTGATTTAATATGAGGACTGCTGCAGGCTACAAACATCACACCTAGTGGCACAAATCAGAGACAAACCCACTTCCTCTGCATACAGAATGCTGACACCGCAGTAATGAATCCTCCAATCCTAAAGAAGTGGGCCACAAAGCCACAGGTCACTGCTTAGCCATGCTGGGTTCGTGGCACAGGCCGTTTCATTGTGTCGGGATCACAGAGAGAGACATCAGAGGAGTGGCACCGACACACTCGTCTGTGGAGCCTTCGACCTCTCCTTCATCGTCCCCGGGGGCTGGAAACGGCTCAAAGAGGAAGCCTCAGCAAGCCTCTGGCTCAGAAACACACCAGTGGCCCCCGCGCTGGCCTGGTGTCGGCCCTGGACGGTCGCACCGGGGCTCCCAGGTCCGCACTACTCTAATCACTCCAGCAGAAACAATGTCTGGTAATGATGCCTAGGACCCAAGTGCGTCTAATGACAACTCATACATAATTCAGCACCTTTCACTTGGCTGCACGGTGATATCCTCATTAGTAGGGGACCCTCAGTGGCTGTCAGATGGTGGCCGCACAATCGCAGGCCCTCATTTTGTCTTTGAGAAGTGCAGCTGCTTCCATGACATCGCCAGCAAAGAGGGGCAAAGAGGGAAAAAAAATGCAGTGCGGGTTTGTTTTATTTAGTGCAAAAAACCTTCCAGTTTGTAAAAACAAGGCTGACACGGAACCTGACACCAGGCAGGGGAAAATAATTAGCTCTCATTTTCTCAGCCTCCTGTTTCCTTCTCCCCGCTGTGTTTTCTACCCACTAAACCACCACATGTCAGAAGAAATGGGAGGCAATTAGCAGGCTCGTTTCAGCCCTGCCGAACACACTGAAAGAGGACTATTTATGATGGGACAATGAACAGCTGAAAGATTAAATAACGTTTGCCTTTTAAAAGAAAATGACTTCTGGCTAAATGGGCTATTTTTGATTAAATTCAAACAGCAAGTGAAGAGCAACCCTTTCTCCACAGTTTTAAATCCTAACAAAGGGCTGTGAGCAAGTCGAGGTGGATGTAGTACAAGCTGAGAATGAAATGTTTATTTGTCTGGTTTAATGCATGTCTAGTGAAGCCCTCAATGGCCGGTATAACAGCCGCCGTCGCGCATCTTCAGAACAAACAGCTTCCACAAGCAAGCGGGCTGAGAAAGTATCCAACATTACCGAAATGTTCAAAGTAGGCTCAGCGTTTCTTTGTGGCATTCATTAATTGTTGGTTTCACAGAGCCAATAAGGAGTCACATCAGATGCTCACAGCTGCAGAATATGTCGAAGTCATGTTCAAGTGCGTCTCTTTTTGCAAACTTACAGACTTTCCCGTTCCCGGCTTCCAGTGGTACCCAAACACCAACTCCAGATTTACAGTTTTACTCTGTTCTACCTCCTTTTCCAGCTCATCCTTTCAAGACAAATACGAGAAACGAAATGAAAAACGAGCAGAAAACAAATAAAGAAGCACTTCTCGAGGATAAGGAAGAAGCTCGGTACCTTGAGCAGAGGTGGGAAGTGGAGAAATCCAAGGTAATCATTGGTTAGCTTTTCGATTTCCGCCTGCAGAAAAGGAAAATCTCTTTAAATTCACCTTGATTACAAATATCAATCACCTCGGAACGACGATCCAAATGAAGCTGTAATCATCCGTGTCTCCAAACCTTCAGGTGCATGACGTGGCCTTTGGACTTGATCCCCATGTCCCGCATGTCGTTGTCTGTGAGCAGCAGCAAGCTCTTCCCAGTGATGTGATTTTCTTTAAACAGGTCGGCATAAAGCTGCATGTCGAATGTACCGTTCCCTGCTGCAAGAGGTGGAAACAATCAGGTCAGGGAAGAGTTTGAAACGGACAAAGTCTCAACTACTCAGGGAAAAACAAAGGAACAAACCTGCACCAAATAAGTGCTGCATCCAGAAATACTGCAGAATTTATAAAACGACAAATTAGTTTTACAAGCCATGGTAATGAAAATTAGTATATCACTGTTATGAGACAAAATTCTAAGATACTGACCACATGCTCCTCAGTCCATGTATATATGTCAAGAGTGGGTAGCAACTGAAAAATATGAAGGATGAATAAATAAATTGTGTTTTTATCCCACACAGGTTTGAGTAAATATTATAAAATGAAAACTGCTCGTCTCTTCTGAGTAATTGAAACCATTTTTCTTTCACTTATTACGCTCTTCAATTATGAACAGTCGCTCCTAATGGTCAACATCAGGGGTCATCAACAAAATCTGCTCAAGAGCCTGAATGTTTCTAATCAAACAGTGCGGGGGCCGGGCTCTGATTAGCCATGTTTCTGGTAATTATGGCTGGTCTGTAGGTTTCTTTTTTTTTCTTCTTTTTTTCATTTGAATTTCTACTGCAGAGGAAATGACATTTGTCATGATGTTTTTTTTCCTTCATAAAGGTTTTAAACGACTGTCCACTGAGGACTGAGGATGTTTAGTTTTGACTTTACTTTCAATTTACAGAACAAAAGTTTACAAAACATAAAAATAAAGCATAAAATGAATAGGATAATGTGGAATATATTAAATAAAAAGTAACATGAGAGTTTTGAGTTAGAAGCATTAGTCCCAGTTTTTCTTTTACGTTTTATTTCACAAACAGGCAGCTATGATTTTGTTTATGGCAGTCTGTTGGCAAAAATGTTTCCCAAAGAAGCTGCTTCATTTAGGATCCGAGTGTAAAAATCTGTAGATGACTGACTTTAGTTGAGTTCTAGTCCCATGAGGAATTTGTTGATGAGTAACCCAATTACTTGTAAAATGGTTTAGAAGTTATTGTCACAAGAAAATACTGTTAACTGAACATAATTTACAGTGAAACTGGTATCGGTCACTTTGTTCTGTCTTCTATTATAAACCATTAGTGATTGTGGTCGTCCAGCATAAACCTCATGCAACAGCCTTGATCTTGTCTTTGTTTAAATGTGGGAAAAAAAAAATCTAATTCATTTCGAAGAAAGTTGCTAATTTCTTTAAAAAAAACAGTATGGCACCAACAAGAAGTTTTTTTAATTTGGGAAGAAGCTGAAAGAAACGTTACATTTTAAGGCTGAATGTTTCATCATGCCTGGAGGTTTCTTGATTTTGCTTGGCGAAATGCAAACAAAAGTGAAGATCTGGTCTATTTATTTTATCCTGATGGCGTAGCAATGTACATGATGTGTGTGTATTAGCACTAACAAGCAAAAACACAGGAGAACAGAGGATTACTTCCTGGTGATACTGACTGATTATAAGAAGCAAAGGGGACGATTTAATGGGCTTTGCTCAAAGAAGCAAGTTCTTCCCCAGACGAAGTGTAATATCTAAGTCAACATCAACACTTTTACTGTTTTCTCTGCTGTAACTCTCAGGGTTATAGTGAGTGGGGATAAATAAAGAACCAATACGAGCGGGTGGGGGTTACCAGCCAATAGAGGCAGACTGTTTCTGGTAAAATTAATTTCTGTAAATACTTCAGCAAAACTTGCTTTGAAAAGTTTCCTTGAAAAAAATTTTCAAAAGAAGATGACAACACAGTCCTCTTTACAGCTTTGAACCAAGGTCAGTCAGAGGGGAGAAAAAAAAAAACCCGAATAAAAAACATGTTCTTTCCCATCCTGGTAAGAAACTGCGTCTCAACAACGGCACTCCACCACATCCAGAACAAATTGGCCAATCTTAATGTCAGCAAAATGTCACTTCATCATAAAAGCCTGGCCTTCTGTAAGCAGCCGACTCCTGTGGCTGTTTCTTCACAGCACGCCACTATACATCCCCAACATTAGGCTTACAGTAAATTACATCCATAATATCCACAGGTGGGGGCTTTAAAATATATTTGAGAAATCATTACTGGGTTCTGGTGTAACATGCAGCTATTAACGGATGTGCACCATGCATAAAAAGCACAGGATGTTGTGCGATTAATAAAAATAATACAATTATTTACATGACTCTAACAAGCAGTTGTCTTTTCACATCAATTGTGCATATAGTAGAATAAATGATCAAAACTCTCTACGAAACATTTGCTGTTGTCACACTGTGTCCCTCAAACGTTTCTTAGAGTATAGATCAGTGAGATGAGAGTTTGAAAAGACGAGGAAGATTAAAAATAAAATATTTCACTTGCTTTGGATGTAAAAACAGAAGATGAGACACTTTAAACCAGGGGTCTGCAACCTTAAAAAGACATTTATTCCTCTTGACTGACTAATAAAATGTGTCCAGAGCCGCAAAACCTACAACTGTGATTATCAACTGGTGGCCTGTGGGCCACTTTAAGTTTGTTGAAGGGGTGGTTTGTGGCCATTATACATCTACAAATTTATAGTGAATTTGAGCATTTAATGTCCTGATGCAGCTCAGGAATCCAGTTAGCAAAATCAAAAAGTAAAAATTAAGTAGGTCTTCTGGACGGGTTATTTAATGAAACGTTTCGTCTCTCCTCCAAGAGACTTCTTCAGTCTGAGGAGGACCATCAGCCAAACGATAGATCGTTAGAGCCTTGATTGTCTCTATTGTTCATAGAGGGTCATGTGTCCCATCACCTGACTATCATTAGGGCCCTGATTCACACCTTTTGCTCACAGGGGTCAAGCCACAAAACAGTGTGTTGTTAGTTTCTATATGTAAGGCAGTGACATAAAGTATAAGCCTGTGCAGGGAATGAAAAGGTAAACTTTATAATCTAGTTTGGTTTCATACTTGAACTAATAAAGCAACTGAAATGTCACAAAAATGCACAGGAAGTTATTCTAATACAGTATCTAAATAATCCACCAGTCCAATCAAACGCAGACTTTAGCTGTGATGTCTATGTGATTTTGTTTAGGGTGTTACACTAAACACAAAACTTTGTGAATACAAAAGTAAAGAAAAATGCACAAACTTTAAAAAAAAACTTGATCAAAAATGATATGACCACATTAATCTAGGCTGCACGGTGTTGCTTTGTCTGTGTGAAGTTTGCATGAATGTCTGAGTTTTATCTGGTTCACAAATTTGTCCCAAATCAGTTTTCCTGAGGATGGAGGACGGGGATGACGAGGGACTCACCGGACTGTTGGACTGGTCGATGAGTTTGCGCTCCCACATCTTCAGCCGCCGCTCTCGCTCCTTCAGCTCCTGCTCTTTGGTGCTGAGGTCTCTCTCCAACTTCTTCAGCCTCTCAAGAGTCGCTTCAATCTCACACCTTCAACACAACAGCAGAACAAACAGCTACGTTACATTACTGATGAGTAGGAGAAGATTGATTAGTTGTTGATTTAGTTTGTTCAAGGACTTTTGTTGAGTTGTTGAAATAAACATAAACTATCGTTATAAAGGAAATGTGCAGTAATATACAGTACTGAACAAAGGTTTTTAAACCTTCTTGTAATGTTTTAAACTGGTCTGGAGCACTTTTTCTTCAGGCTTTCTGAAGCTCTTTTAAATGACTTCATTGGACATTGGCAGCTTTTACTTTTATTTTCTGTCCCATTCTTGTCCCTGACTATTTTCAGAGGAGTTTTTTTTCTTCGGTTTGAAGGCACTTAACTCTGACCTGTGAACCATTTCAACATTTAAAAAAAAACTCAAAGGGAAAGAATAAACCAGGGTTTGTCAACAGTTGAACAAAAAAGCTGTTTTCAATCAGATTTTTAAGAACTTTGTTGCCAGCAGGTTGTTACAAAATCATAATTTGTTCCTGTGCCTTTAGTAACATTTATTAAATATACCAAGAATAACACAGCATACAATAATAATATAGCACCAACAAGGGGATTTCAGAAGAGATGTTAGCTGAAAACTTGACATCCAGATGAAGAACTAAAGGATGATACTGTTCTCATGTCTCAGGTCACCTGCTGTTTTTTATTTTGTTCTTATTGCATAGTTTTAAGCACACACTGCATTATACACTCACCGGCCACTTTATTAGGTACACCATGCTAGTAACGGGTTGGACCCCCTTTTGCCTTCAGAACTG
>JARVJO010000061.1:13051324-13097504 GCA_031762555.1 Cynodonichthys magdalenae | reverse complement strand
GGCACTCAAATCACCTTTCTTCCCCATACTGATGCTCGGTTTGAACTGCAGGAGATTGTCTTGACCATATCTACATGCCTAAATGCACTGAGTTGCCGCCATGTGATTGGCTGAATAGAAATTAAGTGTTAACGAGCAGTTGGACAGGTGTACCTAATAAAGTGGCCGGTGAGTGTATGTTACCATGGTCAGGTCTATAGGCTACACAGAAAAAATGAAGAAAAATCATCCAAAGGGCAGAAAAATTGAAAAGCTTTGGAAGCAGAATACAGCATTACTATAATACTTTTGCACAGTATGGTATATTAGTCAACACCAAATAAAACAGTTGTACAATGTGCCGATGGGGGCTCTGGATACCAGGAACAATTCAAAACCTTCATGATGGGGAAGTTTATTTTGTCCAGCAGATGGAGCTGCATGGAGTAGTACCAAAAAAAAATCCATGGTAATCACAAATGCATGTGAACCTGACAGGAAGGTCAAGCCTTGCTTTTCCTGGTGCACCATTTCCTCGAAACTGATTTATTCTATGTAATTTTTAGCACCTTATACAGTCATTGTTTTATATTTTACATAAGGAACTAAAAGCCGAAGTCCCATAAGATAAAATGAACAAAGGAAAAAAACAATAGAGGGGTTTTTTTCTGTGTAAAAAAAACTTGGAAAAATCACAAAAGCTACATATTTCTCTGCTCCAGTGAACATAAAATCCTGTTTCGATCAGCCACAAGTCTCATTTTTTACAAGAAGTCAGTGATATATTTAGTTTTTCCTGTGGTACATAGTTTCACTTTCTGCTTTTCAGAAAGCCACTCAAGCATGCAATACCTGTAAAAAAATTAACTATCTGGACATGATGCCATAAGCACAACTTCTGAGAAATAAAAAAACAACAAAAAAAAACACCAAACTCGGTGCACAGACGAGGCAGAGAGGCAGACAGAGAATAAAGTGACAGCTGAGACTCAGGCTGTGCTGAACATCACCAAACATCCAGCTGCTCATACAGGCCAATTAAACACTTCTACTTGAAAAAGATGGTGATTATTTTTAGGGTCTTATGGGTAAAGAGAGGAAGTATATCCAGATGGATCATTCTTTGGGGGTTTTCATGTCTTTATGTAGCTATCAGTGTAATTATTAAGGATCTATATGCACGAGCTCAAAATCCTTTTTGTGCTCCGTGGCCCCCATCAGCTACATTTCCACATCATTCTTTCAAAACAGTTGCACATTATCTTAGACTGAGGCAGTATATTGGCAAGGGAAAAAAAACACATCGTAAATACATTTACAGGCTGTGGAGAAAAGCTGATCACATTACCTCCATTCAGCCTTGTTGTGAAGGAAAGAGTTGCACTGTTCGGGAAGTTGTCTGTCTTTAGACATAGACTCCAGGGTAGACAGGATATGCCTGAACATTGGCCTTTCCTACATGGATAGTAAAAACATTTGATCTGCGTATAAATGGAATAAAAGCATACATACTGATAGATGACAAAGTGACTCACCTTTGGTTCTGTGTTCCAGCACTTTCTCATGAGCTCAGCAAAACTGGAGGGACAGCTACTTGGGATGGTTAACCTCTGAAATAAACCCAGTCCAGAACAGAAAAATTAGAAATAAATATGTATATATTAGGGGTGTAACATTAGATTGATCCACATCAATTTATCAATTAAATCATTAACGATTCAATTGCATCAAGGCAAAACAAAAACTTTGGTCCATATTGTCATTAAATGCCAGATGTGGACTAATATCATCATATTGTGTGATAAAGCTGGTGATTTACACCCCTAATATATATGCATTAAATTTAAATACATTTGTGTTATTGACTGAGCCATCAGGGAGTAGAGGAAACTGTTAGCTATGCCTCATTTTTTTAATTATTTATTTATCCAACCTTTATTTATCCAAGTAAACTGTTTGAGAATCAAACCTTTTTTATTTGTATCTTAGAAATCCCTTCATGAAGTGTCATATAAAATAGGAAAGTTTGACGCAATTAAAATCATGTAGAAAGTGGTAGCTAACTGCAGTAGGCCTATGTAGCATACTCTCTGCTCATTGGTCAGACAAGTGCACGAGCGCAAAATTTCACACGAACAAGTTCTGACGGTCGCTTGGCTGGAGGAAGGCGAGCGATCGTCGCCTCATCGCACAGGTTCCACAGGAATTGAATGGAGAGATGGCGACGTTGCCTCTCCTGTGTCGAGCCCATAATGGTTTCCTGGTAGCTTTATAATAAGAAAAGCCTCACTTGACCTTTAAATGTAACTTCATCTGAATAGATTTAATAGATTTATAGGATACAGTATGCTCTGACCACCTTTCCTAATAAAAGAAACAATTAAAAACAGTCAATTTTATATATTTTTATTTATCTGCACAGATATTCTGGATCCATGATGATGCCAAATGCCCATGCTCTATAGTATATAATAATAATTCAATACAATAATGTTAACATTTTTAAGAATTTGAAGTAAGGATTCAATATATTATAAGCCTGGAACTCCCAGCTCATCCTAACTCTTCCATTTAACCACTTAGAGCTGTTCTGAGTACTGTACACGTGAATGTGAGCCAAAAAAAATACCTCATTCTTCTCCACCACGAGCCAGGCCACCTGTAGACCTTCCAGACCCTTAAAGGGGATCTCACGAGTGAGCATTTCCCAAAGCACCTGTTACAGAAAGAGAGAAAACATATTTAAAGTAGAAATGTACACATACAGTATATACCCAGTGGGTGTCCTGCCTGCTGTAACGTCCACAGGTTTTCTGCACATTATTCACATTTTTCTCCATATTTCCTTCACTGTCAGAGTGATGACAACCACAGAGGTCAGAGAAACAGCTCTGAACACTGATAGCTAACCAGAGCAAAGTTTAATTAACATTAATACTTTCACATACACGCGTCTTATGTTTTGTTTATTTATTAGTTGCACTTTATGTATTCATGCACTGAACAAATAAACATCAAAGATACGGAAATCTTCTTGTTGGAGACCAAAATCAACAAACCAATTTGATCAAAAATATTTCTTTCAATATAAAATGTGTCACCACCCCCTTATAATTTAGGTAATTTTCAGCTCCAGCTCACTCATTTTCAAAATCAAAGGCTTATTTCTCCACTATTTGTAAAACATTTTTGGATTTCGTGCCATCTGCTACTCATGACATGTTTTAAAGTGAAAATGATCATGTTGTTGTCATCATTTTGAGAAGAGCTGGTCCTAAAAACACATTTTGATGTTATAAATAAAACGCGGCACTCCAATTTTACATAAATCTGAGGAAAATCTTTTTCCTTTTTTTAATACTGTGATGTTTTGTTTTTCCTATGATCAATAATGAGTAAACTACATTAACTGGTAAAGTTTATTTTGGGACTACTTCTAAATGTATTCAAGAGCTTTCAGGAAGTTTTAATTTGGTGTTTGGCCTTCACGGCAGCATAAATCCTTTTTAAAACATTTGCTCATTATTGAGATATTTTTATATTCAGGTATGTTTACTATTTGCTGCAAACAAGTGCTAATGAGCATTATTTTCACATGTAGGTGTCTGAGGTTATTTAACAGGACAGATCTGTGGTTTGTTCTCCAAGATGTCTGGAATTCCTTCAAAAACAGTGTCCAGATGTAAACAGAAGAACTGATGTTGTTTTATTAAAGGGCTAAAAATGTCTGATGACACAAAATATTAATTTGATTTAGATTTTTCTCTTCTGATTGTTAATTATTACAACCACACAGCTCAAATCTGTGAAAGCATTCTCACTTCGCAGCTTTTTCCACATGTATGCAAAATGTTTGCACTGTACTGGAAATAAGAAAAAACAATTTACAGAAAAAGTACCTGATGGCCATGGAAAACCCTTAAGTGCAATTTCTCTGCAAATGTATTCCCCATATTCGATCAAATGTTTCCCTGAGTTTGATTTTTTTTTCAGGCAGAAATAAAAAGCCTGTCCATCAAATCTTTCTTTTAGAAACAAAGTGCTTCCTAATTTCTTCCACTCAGACTGTTAGCTGAGCTACTCTTGTCAATCGCACTTGGATTTTTATTTTTTATTTCATGAAAAATGTTTTGCCCAATTTCACTATATTTATAATTTTGAATCAAGAAGAATAAAACAAAAAGGGTTTATATACAAATCATATTTGTTAATACTAGTAAAACTTTATTTTGGGAAGAAACGGTGTTGTCCCAAAGAAGGCCAGACATCCTTCACAATAAGAGTTTCTCAGTCCTGAAACATCTTTCATACCTTCCTTTCCAGATACCAAATAACATGTTTACAGAGTACTTTAGTTATTTGTACAACTAAAAGGCGTATGCTGAGTTAATAGTTTTATGAACATGAACGCTTCAGGATTTTCAGTAAAACGTCAGCATTAGACCTGATCAAATGAAAGTTAAAGTGTTTTCAGTGATGCCACTCACCACACCGTAGGAGAAGGTGTCACATGTCTCAGACACGGGGAGGCTCTGGATGACCTCCGGGGCCATCCAGGGAAATGTTCCCACTAGTGACATGTGTGTCGTGTGAGACAGGAACTTCGATGCTCCGAAATCACAAATCTAAGGTGATGAAAACAAGTCAATATATTTAGTTTAGTTGGGCAAACTTACAGCAGGACTGTGTTTATCATAGGCCTACTTTAAATGTGATCTTTATATGCAATCAGCAAGAGATATGTATATCTGCAAAAATATACATTATAAATCATAATATCTTCTGTGATCCAATTAGGGTCACAATAAGTAGTAAAAAATGGTTCTGACATGGCAAATAAAATGCAAGCAGAATAAGTTAAAATCAATATAATATTTTTGTTTGATCAGTGGATTATTATAGTGGTGAAGTAAAAAAGTAAATCCAACAATATTGAACTGAACTCATTCTAACGAGGGAGAAAATGATCCTGAAATTTCTTTTTTTATTTTTTTTTTTACATTTTTTAACTCAGTCCACCCAAACATGTTTTATTAAAACACAAGAGCCACACACTGACTGGTTTGTTTTACTACATGTAAAGTTAGTCACTGCCCTCTGCTGTCCATGTGCTGCAGATATATACAATCACTGGTATTTTCCTGCTTTACATACCAGGACACATCACAGTGAAAGATAAAGAATTATATGTATTTCAGATTGAACTTCAGTGAGTTTAGATAAATTAAAACACCAACCTTGAGAACTTTGTCTGCAGCTAAAACAACTAAAAGAAACAAAGAGGAGTTGTAAAAGTCAGTGAAAACGAGTGAAATATTCTGCAGTCGTAAAATTTTGGAAGTGCTATAACAAAAAAAAGAAAATTCGTTACCATTTCTGGATTTTAAGTCTCTGTGAATCACCTTTACCGGGGCCTCTGAATGCAAATAATGCATTCCTAAAACAGAAAAAAAGACATTTTCAGAATGAACTTCACTGGAATTAACACTTTGCAAAGACACAGATTGTGTTATGAATGTCTCAGCAATAAGGTAAGATGTAGAACTATTTTGATTTAATCATAATTCTATGTAAAATTACAGATTATTTTTAATATTTCACAAACATTTAGTTAGATTTCTGTCATTGACAACTTATATCTTGATGTCACTGCATGAAACAAAACACTGTAAGAATAAAGGTTCATTCGCTCGTTTTTAGGATCCTATTTAAGTGACTTAATAAATCTTTAATGTACCTCTAGCAATTTCTGCAGCCCAGCTCATGATCTGCCCGATGTCCATCTTCTCACTTTCACCACTCGACAGGTAATCATAGAGCGAGCCGCCGCCTGCGTACTCTGAGAAAGGACAAAAACAGTTTTTTTTCTATCATATTTAGCAGAAAAAAACAGCAAAAGGGTAAAGAAAAACATATGGGGATGAAAACAATAGAGTGAAACTTGGTAAATTATAGGGAAAAAAAAAGTTTTTGAGTGTGGCATTACGACACAAGTGCTAAAATGAGAAAAATGTTTGAAAACTTGAAATGTTTATCCACATCTCCTCTGTCAGACTGATGCTGCTTTTCGGCCTTTCGCAGACTGATCACCTTTGTGCGCTTTTTCAAGTCTTTAACAGAAAAGAATCAACTTCCTGCTCCGTTTTCAAAGGTTTCGCTCCTAATGAGCCATTAGAGGTGTGAGAAACTTGACACAATCATGCGGCTTTTCTCAAAACAAGAAAAAACCTGCTCCGCAAAACTGTTTAAGACGCATAAGGAAAGCTTTGATGAAGCTTGTGTAAATCAAAGAGATGTAGAACAGGCAGCATTTCATCTGCAAACGGAGGCTATTTGGGAGCTTAAATAAAGATAAACAAGCAGCGGCTATAACAGCAGGAAGGTTCTGTTTGTGTATAATAACCAATAATGTCCCGACGCAGAACTGTAAACATGCATGGGCACCAAGACAGGAGCCTAATTAACAATCATAAAACACAACAATGGCTCATTATTATGGACCTGGATTTCACGTGGGCCACTTTTTACGCTTGTCGCAGTCGAAACAGGAAAAAGAAAAACTTGCATCTTAAGCATCGTGCAGCCACTTCCCCAGAGTGATTAAAGTGAAAGCTGTCGCACTTTGCACCTAAAGACGTACGTCCACATTCCATAGATAAAAGGACGTCCCGCCTGAGGAGGGATTCGGTTGCAAAATGCGGTTTCATTTTGGCACAATGTCTGACTCAACACGAGAGAAAAATGAGGCAAATATACCTTTACCCTTAAACAAAACAAACAAAAAAAAACCTCATCAGGTTTATAAGGGGCTACGTGACAGCAGGTCTGCTTAAACTGCTGCAGAGACAACAGAGAGTTTGTACAAAGAGGAAACTGTGTCAACAGACTGGAAATTTATAACACAGCTGATGAATCTGGACATGGACGACTCAAGATGACCATAAACCTTTTTTTTTCCTTCACTCGTGTTAATTAGATTCTGCTTCTATAAACAGAGACGTCCTGTTGCTTCTGGATTACCGGACTTTCTTAAAAACCAGACCTTTCAGGAACCAGGAGCTTTTCTCCACAATCATTTCAGAAATGATGCTGCTTTTTTTGTATTTGATTTTCTTTATTAGTCCTAATAAAAGTCAAATTACATAACATTTTATAAGGATTTTGCTATCCTAAGAAATAAAGGAACCTTCTGGCTATGATTTGTATAAAATCATATCAAACTGTAATAAAAATAATAAACATTTGTCTTCTTTTTTCATAAAAAAATCACCAATATTTTAGGATATTTTCATTGCGCCAGTCATCATTTATCATGTCACAACTTAAATGAGATTTTATTGGGTAAGATGGGAAGAAGCATTCTGAAGTTAATGGCAGGAAAGTCGAAGACAAGCATCAAGTTTTTAAATAAAGTAAAGAGCAGTTATGTGTCTTCCAGCTCTCTCTGGATGGTTTTCTGTTTTTTCTGCACCTGCTGTGCATCCATTCTTTGTGCAACTGGAATATTTCCAGATTATTCTTGCAGACTTCTTTTTTTTGTTGTTTTTCAGTTAATATTTGGACAAGGCCCTTTAACTTCCTAGATTTGTTTACGCCTGATTAAAGTCCCTTGTTCCTTGAATTGCATTCTCCTTCCTTGTACAACCGGATTCCTTTGAAATACTTTCTTCAAAGCTCTCAACTGACATCTGATCGTGTTTTTCACCTTACAAAAACGAAACTAAACAAATCTGTTCTTGTGCCGCTCACCTATATTTTAATGATTGTTTAAATGTCACAGGTGTCTCCTTCAGTTGCTGTTAATGGGCAATGGGTTCCCGAAAATACTATTTTATTCTGCTTTTTATGGCATCATACCAAAACATATTATGTCATCTCAAGGCAGTTTAAAGGATAAATATTAAATTATATTCCTTAAGAGTCAAATTGATCTAAATTGTAATTATTGAAAAGGAAATAGGAACACAAGACTGAGCATGCATGGCTACAGAGTGATTAATCCAAATGAGTAATTTTTGTTTTATATTGCCAGTAATTACAGAGGAGGTATAAGTGTGTACAGACACAGTGGTGGTTCTATTATGGTGTGGGCTTGCATTTAGAAACACAGAAAAGCACCATTGACTATACAGTACCACCTGAAAGGCATCTGATTGGAAATCTTTATACACTGTTAATGAATTAAAAAAAAAAATCTACCCGGCACACACAACAGCTGTATGAGTGTTTACACTTCCTGAACCCACTAGCAGTTTTTTTTTATTGCCACCACAGAAACCTTTGCTCCACTTTCAAAAGGTCCAACTACAACATTCTGTGAGTTGGTGTAACGCAGTCGTCTTTTTGTATGTGGCTTGTCACAGAGAGGAACTGGCGTTATCAAATCATAATTCATAAACTTACCGGTGACAATTCCATAGTTGGGAGCCTCGAGGATTGCACCATAAAACTGGATGATGTTACGGTGGCTGAGAACGCTGAGGATTTCAGCCTGAAAGGTTTACACACAAAAAGAAAAGAAGATAAATTACTTTTTTTAAGATAATGGAGGTTTATTCAGACACAAGACAAAGCTTTTTGATGCAGGACAAATAGTCAGAGGACACCCATGAGTTGTAGGTTGAGTTGTTTTATGCCCTAATTTTTTCTGTAAACCATTTATGCTGCATATACAATACTGTGCAAAACTCTTAAGTCATCCCACTTTTTATTATCTCCTTCCAAAGATCCAGACTTTCTTAATCCATAAATCTTCAAACTCAGGCTACGTTCACACTACAGGTCTTAATGCTGCAGATTTTTTTTCTCAGATCTGATTTGTTTGTGTGGTTCATTCACGTTATCATTTAAATACGACTAACTTTAGACTCCAGTGTGATCAGTCCACACCCCTGAATTGATCCAAGTGCTCAGAAGAAAATATAGATCTTACACATTTTAGCAGGTGTGGATCAGTTCTGAAGTTGTAATCCAATCGAGAAGACTAAATTACTTATTAATTTAAAGGATTGTCATTAGTTTCCACCATAGCAGAGACTGTTCTTCCTGGGATCCACAAATTATCTGTCATGCTTGTTTCCTCCAGTGTTTGCATTAGATCTTGCAGCTTCCTGCCTCCTCAGGTGCAGAATTGCACTTCTGTAGAAACAAACTCAAGTTCTGTGTCATCATGTTGGTATCAATATGATCAAAGACATTAGTGGTATGTTGGTGTGAATTCTCAGTCATCCAGGACATGACAACTAAGATTAAAAAAGACAAAGCAACATGACTTCAGTTCCGCAGCTGAAGCTGATTGGAGTTCAAGCTTTAAACTGCTTGATGTTGGTTTTGATAACATCCTCGATCCGTACATCCCTACTCTTCATTGATGTAAAAGTCAAATATAATGGGACACGACAGTTCAGACTGCAGATGTTTTATAAAACATCGTATATTTTTCCGATTTAGTACCACTTATAAAAAGGACCTGGGTTAGATTTTAAACAATTGGATTTGTCACGTTTAGACTGTCATAAAAAAAATCAGATTTGGGTCACTTTTCCCATGGAGTGTGATCGTAGTCTTCGTCTGGTACCTCAGCATATTCAGTGAGACATTTTTGTTGTTTAAGCTACTTAATCTGATGTATTCAGACATTAAAGGCTCCTGAACTTAAGGAATGAAGCACGGTTGTGTCAACACATACCAGATCATTTAGCAGATAATCAACTATAATTTTGCCATTTCTGCTCTTTGCAAACCTTTCTCACAGACACAATTCAATTATTTAGTTGAATCTATAAAAAATACCAAAGATAATGCGGATATGTTAATATATAATAAAACTTCACGCTAAAGAGCTATTATCAGATTAAAGAAGGTGCATATTTTAGGTCCTTCAGAAAGCCTAAAGATTAGAAGGCAAGTTTGGCTCTTTGGAATGAGTGAGTTGAAGCTTTTTGTACTATATTTTATGAATCAACACACAGTTTATGAAGGAAAGCCTCAGAATGTATTCAGAAATGGTGGCTGTTTGTGTGTCGTCAGAACATCTGTAAAGCTGTAATGTCACAACCATCACAGCATCTCATGACCTCAGCTCAGCTCACCCTGATTCAACACCCAATATTTTTGTTTTATGTTGTTGTTTAAACTACACGAAGACACAACACCCAGTGGGCATTTAATTGCCAAGCCAGCTCTCTACAAGATAAAAAATAAAAAATACAGAGAAAATGCTGCACACCATCACAGTGTCAGAAAGTTATTTCACTCCATGACCTCCCCAATTACTACAACAAAGTATAAAAAACAACCGTAATGAGATTACTTTCACTTTTAATGACATCCCTGCCAGAACAAAAAGAGCTTTAGTGTTAGCTCGCTGCTCGGCTAGAAAGAGTTGTGTTCACTAGTTTTGCTCAAACACTCACAGACTAGAGCTATGACAGAAAAATGTATGAAACCACAACAACAACAAAAAAACATCTGCACATATTTTTTGTTCACTTTTTGTACTATTTTAAACCCATCTGGTAGTAAGTGTGAAAAGAAATAACCTTTCTCCATTGCATCTAATTTGAAAAAAAAAAAAGATTTTCATCCGGTTTTTGACAAAGCAAAGGTTTCAAGACCTTTGTTAAAATTAGCTTTAATGCATCATTCTTACACTTTTAGCTAGCCCCTTTGGTACATTTAGCTTTTAGCTAGATTTTTTATACTTTTTGTTTTTAGGTAATGTTTTAGCTTTCAGATAGAATGTTGCTCTTTTAGCTAAATGTTTGTGTTTAGCTTCTTTTAGCTCAACCAATACAATTTCTGCTTCTTCAGCCAACTTCGGCAAAATCATTTAGCATTCAGCATTCACACTGTATTTTCACAAAAGTTAAAGTTTCACTAGTTTATATTTCTATTTAGAAAATAAAAAGATTGAAGAAAAGCAGCCGCTGAACTCCCTTTAAAGCTTTAAACAATAAAACAATCTGCTGGAGTCAAAACTTGAAATATTATTAGCTGATATAACTAATAAAATGTTCAGATTAAAAAAAATACTTCTATCAAGATGTTACATTTATTTTAACTTTAAAAAGCATGCAGAGAACAACAGAAAGAGCTTTAAACATGCTTATATTGATCAGTATTTTGTATAGTTTGTCTTTATCAATATTTTAGTCTGTATTCTACGATGTGTTAGCAATCTGGTTTCCCTCATAAAACAATGAAAAAAATGTCCCTGCTGCTCCTAAAAATGCTTTGATAAAAGGTATAGCCAGTGAAGTAACCAGTCATTAGTTCATTATTCCTTAATTCCTGAAAATTGTGAGGAAAACAAGAAAATAGTCGTTTTTGCATTCCCTGTCTGTTCAAACTGACTGACAGCGCTGCTGGATCTACTGCCCAGCACAGGAAGAGTAGACGCCACCCGCACAAGAACACCCAGGAGAAAGTATGAAGTGCACCCAGAGGAACACTGTCATTCTATTGGCTGGAAAGGTTGCTAGGCGACGGTAGTACCTGAGCAGAAATAAACCAGAAGCAAGCAGCGAGATTTGCAAGCGCAGATCAGATCCATGAGAGAGAGAAGTTTTGCACGCAAGGAGAAAATCTGAGCGCGAGCAGCAACATTTGAGAGAGAAAAGAGAATATTTGAAAGAGAGCAGAAGTTTTGAGTGCGAGCGTTAAAAGTTTTGAAAGCAAGGAGATGAAATCCTGCTTGCAAATCGAACATGTGCGCTCTCCCTTAATGGCAGTTATTTTCCCCCATACATTTTTAAAAATATATTGTAACGCGGACTGAGCCATTTTATTTACACGCATAGCATACTGAGTAAATTATGACGTCAACTAGGTCTTCAGCGAGGCTGCAAGGGGGCTTTATCCACCCTGAAGCTTAATCTTGGACAATCTTAGCGCCGACACTATCACCATATATATATGTATTAACTCGGCGCTAGCATGAAAGCTAACAAGCTAAACTGAGGTTCTCCATCCACATTTTCAGTTGCAGACTGAGTCATTTCTACATTCTCCTCTGTCATGTAAATGGAGGACCTCAGTGACGAAAGGAGAATGTGTAGCGCTGAGCTAATACATATATACATATATATGGCGATAGCGTTGGCGCTAACGTGAAAGCTAACAGACTAAGCAGAGGTTCTTCTTCCATGAAGCATCTCTGTTGTCCTCCATCCACAGTTTCAGTTTCAGGCTGAATTGTTTCTACATTCTCCTCTCTGTCAACGAGCTCTGGTTTCATTTAAAAGAGCTGATCGTCAGATATTGTCCAACCTTCAGAAGCTTGCTTGCTGCCTCGCACCGATGACCTAGTTGACGTCATAATTTACCCAGTATGCTTTGCATGTAAATAAAATGGCTCAGTCCATGTAATATATTTTTAAACTTTTAGTGAATCGCCTACAGTAGTTTTACCTTCTTTATTTTACAGTTAAAATAAATGTTTATCAAATAAAGTCTAATGTTACAACTAATCATGGATCACTTTAAATAGAATTTGGGAACATGCTTCATTTTGTAATTTCATATTAAACTGCTTTATTTTATATGTAGAAATAATGTTACTATGGGCATAATTGTGTAATTGTATAAATAATATATTTCATAAAACACTGACATCTCAAGCAGTTTCTTTAACATCCACTTACACTTCAAGATGGTATTTATGAAACTGTGCCCATCTCTCCAAGATAAAAGTCTGAGTAGTGAAAGAGCGGATCAGTATTTTTTAACATGGTTACTCTCTTCCTTGTAGACTGCTGCACTTTATTTTAGCTTGTGAAAAAACACAACATGCAAATATATCCTCTGGTATGTTGTGTCCATTTGTATATCATATAAATAATCACAAACAAAAAAACGCCATGGGCGGTTTTTGGTCCCAGTCCAGCCCTGATCCAGCCCCAAAAGTAATATTTAAACATAAAATAGTTTGATGGTTTCTGTTTTTGTCACTGGGTTTAGTGCATTTTTTCTCAAGTCAGTACACCAACTATTGAGTCAAGAATATTAAATTTGATTTTGATGTGGAAAGCGCAACTGAGAATTAACTTTGTTGTTTTTTTGTATTCTCTTCTTATTTTTTAAATACTTTTTAAATATTTTTAGAGAGGGTTTTCTTTTTTTTTTTTACCCTATTTGCTGGATTGTGATAAACTGTATCTCTAAGAAATAATAAATCAAAAAGTTGTTGATAGAGATTAAGGGTGTGTTCACACCAGGAAAGTCCTTTGGTCCGCTTGTTTGGTCCGGACCAAAAGTGGACTTTTTTTTTCGTTTGGTGCGGTTTGCATTCACATTGTGCTTTTTTGCAAATGAACTATAAGTTGTAAACAAAGCCACGAGGGTGAGGATCATTGCTCCCATTGGACAGGAAGAAAGGAGGCGGGACTGAGCACAGAGACCCAGAAAAAAACATGAAAGTCCTGCGTGCTGCAGTTCTGATGTGCACATTTATGCTGATAGTACAACTGTAATACCATTTAAATTGTCAAAAGCAGCTAATTTAATGGTGGTTTCACGATAATATTCTAATTTTGGAGCGGCGTCAGTAAATGTGTGCCGCAACCCAAAGGAGACGTGTCCTGACCCACTACATGCTGGCAGCAGAAGACGAAGAATCAGGTATGATTTCAGTTTATTTAGCTTAGCAACGGTGTCCTGCGAAGTCCAAAAAGGTGCATGTTTTATGTAGTTGGTTGCTTTAAATGCTTTAAACAAACTCTGGTCCTTTTAAAGTGGACCAAATATGTTAGGTGTGAATACGACCTAAGACAAAAAAAAATGAATGCTGATGATGAATCTTTCTAAATTTGATCTTTTTTCTTTCTCCTTTAGGTTATGTATGTTCCAAATACCACATAAAACAAAAGGTCCTTCGGTTTTCTATAGGACTAATTTGTTATAATACATTTATTCAATAAATATTAGCAGAAAAAAGGCCTTTGACTTGCACCAAGTTTTGATTTTTGGCCCCCTTTTGTAACTGAGTTTGACACCCCTGCTCTAAGGCATATTTAAAGGCCTAATAAAATGTCCTTTTTGCCTAGAAAACTTTACGCTGAGTCGTTTTGTGAATGAACAGAAACCTGACAGAATAAGTTCATTTAATTGTTGCCACACTCTGTAATTACAGGAACAATTGGTTCAATGTGAAAGGATTACATTATCATTTTCAGCGAACAATCATCTCTTTAACAATTGAGTGAAGTTGAATGGATATCTGTGATCTTTTACAATTTCATAAAGGAAACAATGAATAATATTCTGATTGTCCAACAGCCAACAAATGTAATACATTTCTCCTGAAAGGATTTTAAAGAGAAGCCCTTTTTTTGTCTTTAAGACAATGAGGCTGTGCTTTCAAAGGGATTTTAAGAGCAGTCTCTGCTGTAATTGGGCCAAATACTTTCTTTCTTTTGGCAATAACGTTTCTTTTGCAGCACATTTCCTCAGAGTGGGCGACTGTAATGACCATGAGTGATGGGTAAAAAAAGTCACCACATCCAGCTAAATGGGGGAGTAATTAAAATGATTACACTGACAATTAAGAAAAAAAATAGTATATGAAAAGCTCCGGCAACAATGATGACTCTTACCTCGTTTTCAATCTTGAGCAGCTTTTTTACTGCCACCTCTTTGTCCTGGGAGATCCACTTGGCTCGGTACACGCTTCCGAAGCTCCCGCCGCCGCAGTTCTCGTAGAAGAGGATGTCATCGAACCTGATCTGCATGAAAGATGCTCGAGGAGACGACATCTCATAATGATGCTCAGCTCCAACTCGGCCTCTGAGGTGGATCAAAGGACAGGAAGAAACTTATATTGTTTGCCAAAGTTTTTAACAAAGGTCTTGGGTGATTTCTTTGCACTCATTGTATGTGATAGGGGTGTCTCTGCCATGAAGTTTTAGCCCAGTATCGGTAAATTTAACTAAGTTGTAGCCATGCTTTGTGTTTGCTTGTGTTTGTTAAAGCCACTGGGAAACAAGGTTCTAGCTCTCTGTATAAGGATGCACGCAGAGGTATGCCTGACAGGCCGGAGATGATGCAGAAATTACTCTCTGTTTGTCTTTTGTAAGGCCACAAGCAGGGAAAGTGAAAATTGTTTAGATTCAAAAACAAGGAGCAAATCCTCATATTCTCTTTATCTTTTTTCGGAACTAAAGAAGGAGCTCCTTCTGCTCACGTTGAGAGGCCAAACATCAGGTTATGCATGTTGGGAGCTGCTGAAACCACACAGATTGATTTTCACATTTCTTATTTGTCTTTAATGCCATAAAAGCATCTTTTGAAAAAAAAAACAATAATTCCATAATTGAAGGAAAATTGCAGCTCTGTTATTGTTCCTGGGTTTCCCATTTACAGCTGAGCAATTACAGCTTTTAAAAGGCTGTTACCTCGATCTTCATTGGGATTACTATCCATCACAGTGGGAAATGTCTCCATTGTCACAGAGGGGAGCCACTTTTTTTCCTGCTGATTTACTTGGATTCGTGCTATACTTAGCTTCAAAGCAATTTGCTCAGTGGCCCAGCCCTTCCAGTATTGTGCGACCACTCCAGAAGCCTGGGTTACTGGGATATTTGAAGCACTTTCTCCAGTCATTGTTGCCAGTTTCACACCTAATAGCTAACAGTGCTGTCCAAAAAAGGCAGCGATAACACCTGATAGGTCAAAGCCCAGGTAATCAGAGCTAACTGAGTTAGGAATGACTGGATGTGGCATCTTCTTCATATTACATCTTGAAAGGCAGCAACAATACATGCAAAGAAACTTTACTGTGTAAGAAATTCAGAAAATGACCCTTAAAGCTTACCTGTAACAAGGGTCTGGTGCAATGAAGACAAAATAACAGTAGAGTTTAACCAGACATAAAGCTATACCAGGTCACAGGACGGGGTTACGAGTCACTTCATAATACGACACTTTGTAAGTACCTCTATATGCACCCTTTAAATACCCTATAAGTACCCTGTATGTTCCCCTGTAAGTATCCTGTCAATACGCTGTGGCTGTGTCTGAATTTATGGCCTGCATCCTCATGAGTGCGTAGCCCACCTGAGCCATGTGGGCCACATCCTTCCCAGTCCAGGTAGGCTGCATGAAACTGCTGTGAAACGGAACACATATTCACGTCTTTTCACCGGAAGAATAACTTCAAAATTAAAACGTTACACGTAAATAAATAAAGAAAAACCATTAATGATTTGAGTTTAGCTCTAGTGTCGGTACTTGTAGTTGCATTTTATTTAGCATCTTATTGCAGCATGAATTTCATCAGCTAAGTTATTTTCCTGGGAATCCTGGGATATCCTCAGCCAGGAAGGATACTCAGATGCATCCTTAATTTTCGAGATTTTGTGGGCAGCATGAGGAGGAGCCTTCGAATTAGGACAGTACTCGATGTGTGGCAGTGATATATGTGGCCGACAACTGCGCACTCATGAGAATGCAGCCCATGAATTGAGACACAGCCTGTAAGTACCCTGTAAATACATTGTAAGCATCTGTATGTATGGCTGTAAGTAACCTGTGATTACCACTCAAGTATCTTAAATGTACCCCTTAAGTAGGCTATGCATGTACTACTGTAAGTACCATGTAAGTACCATGTAAGTACCATTTATGTACCCCTTTAAGCACACGGCAAACACCTTGTAAGTACCCTGTATGCCCCCCCTCCCCGTAAGTACCCTGTGGTTACCTCTAGAATAAATTAAATGTATCAATAGGTATGTACCCTGCCCTGTAAGTATCCTGTATGCTCTGTAAGTACCCTCCCCATAAGTCCCCTGAATATACTCCCATCAGTACCCTTTAAATACCCTGTACCTATCCTGTATGTACTCTGTAAATACTTGTGGGTACCCCCAAAAGTACCCTTGGAAATACCCTGTATGTACCCGATAAGTACCTTGTGATTACATTTTAAGTATCTTAAATGTACCACCCATAAGTACAAAGGATGTTATTTTTCCTGTGAGACCATGATGGGTCTCCCTCCCAAAAATCTTCAAATAAAAAAGTTGATAACATTAGTTTTTAAAATGTTTCTTTACAGAACATAGAATGTCTTTTGTGTTGGAATTATTAGCTTCTACTTTGTGAATTTGCATATAAGTGTCTGAAACGTGATCAATACATTTTACTGGAGCTCATCAGATTTTTAATGCCCCAGTGAAATGGGTCTGGCTACGCCGACGGTAAAACTTTTCTGAGAGATTTACAACTTTATAAACTATTTATTACAGTCAGCTGCCCAACATTTTACATCTACATTATATCACGTGCAATTTACAAGAAATGCATCCATTTACAACCACTTCACCTCACCTGTTTGATGCCATTTAAACTTTTAGTCTAACTTTCTTCAGAGTTTCAGTCCTTATATAAACATACCGACATTCAGAGCGGTGTCCAGTTTCACAGCAACGGCGCGGGTCTTTGGAGCTGGTCGAGTCTGGTTTGACGCTAAAACCTTTATTTAAAAAAAAGAGATCGGAGTTCCTGAAAATCTCATGTGACGTCCTTTCATTTGAAAAGGGTTTCTCCACGCTCTCCGGTGGTGGTTTTACTGGTTGCACAACATCCTCTGGTCTAAGCGGCACAGCTGCTCATTTTCCGGTTAACCAAACTGATGACAACAGCTCCCCCTGCTGGAGTAAAGTAGAACTACACTCATGACCCTATAGTGTTTTTCTTCCACGATTTTAGACGTAAGAATTCAAACAAAACTTTTGTTTTTTACTTCCTAATCTGAGCACTTGCATACAAAAATTAAAGACAACTCATAAATAACATTTTGAAGTTTATTTGAATGCAGTCCTGAACGTTTTGAATAGAAAACAACTAGTCATTTATCTTGTTTTTTTGAAGAAGTTTCACCAATTCACGTTACATGACCATTCAGTAGTTTAGGTCATGTGACAGAAATGCCTCACATATTGGTAACAACTCACAAACTGCCCGAAAGACTAAAAAGAGGAACTAAAAGTGTCTAAGAATGTTAAAATTAAATTCTCTTTCACCAGCTACAAACAAAACAAGGTGTCAACATAATCAATTAATAAGTGATATAAGTGGAATTTTTTTCTGTTGAAAACTTAATAACTTAAAGACTTTAGATAAATGTTTCTGGATAAAAAAATAATAATTTCACTTTCAGTTCTCTACACGAACTTAAGGACTTCAGGTAAATGTTTCTGGATAAAAAACAGTTTTACTTTCAGTCTTTAAGTGCAGAATCTAAATACTTTGTCTACAGTTCATTCCCAGTTTAAAATAAAAATTGACTTAGAGCTGAGCTATACTAGTTTCAGCAATAATGATGTGTCTGTTTATGAACAGAAGCCTAAAAGCAAAAACCTGCTTGTTGGGCCCTTCTATTAATCCTTTTGTCAGTGTGAGCTTGAGGAATTCAGGAAACATTTTGTTTTTTTAATATTTGACAAGTTCTTTAAGCTTATTTTCCTTCAAAAGAAAAAGGGAAAAAAAGTAAAACCAGAGGTTATATAACAACTTTAATCACTCATTCCTCTGCTTTATTGCAAGTGATTTTGTTTTTGACATTTTTAGTAGCATTGGTTTGATTTTACCTCAAATATAAGTTCATTTGAGTGTCTTTTCACAGTCAAAAGTGTTTTATGTTTGTCCATTTGCAAACAAACACAATAAAGTTAAATATTAATTTAGTCAATATTGTAAAAACTGTAATATTTTCTAATTGTATTCATAATATTAATACTTAAGTACTTAAGTATTATAAACTTAAACTGTACTTCTACTGTAATTAAGACAGACTCTTAAGGAGTCTTCCTAAAAGTCTGTATTAATTTAGGTAACTGTTTTCAAATCACATCTGAAATCCTATTTATTTTTTTCATTCAGTATGAAAGTTGAGTTTTATCAGTCTTCTTTACTATTGTAGGTACAGCAGTTTGTTCACCAGCAGGTGTTTTCAATGTACTTTAAATTAAACACATCAAACAACCACCACTAAAACTTTAGACCCTGCATCCCTACAGGACAATCTTCCTTTTTAATAGCCTAACAGCTGCGATTGTCTCCTGCTTCCTTCTTTGAAGATATTCAATATTACTTGATAAAACATGTTACATAAAAACAAATAAGTCCGAGATGTTAAGAAAGTTCTGGTTTTATGCTAAGTTTCTCATAAAAGGACACATTTCACTTTTTCAAACTGTTCATAAAAGTTAAGATTTACAAAGGTTGACATGCTATAAATGCTAACAGCATAGTAATACAATGGAAAAGCAGAGCATGAGAGTAACATTACACAACTATTTATAAAATATTTTATATTATTGTTATACAACATTGTTATATTTGAAATTTTAAAGGAGAAATGTGCTTATGATTTTAAACATCTCCATGCTGAAGTCAGAATAAATAGAATCAGTATAAATATTGTTTGATACAAAAGATACAAAACACATGCATAGCAGGAATTTAAAGTGTTTTCTGAATCATCACACTGTTTACATCCTTGATTTTACACGTTAATCTACAAAATGAGACTTCCACCACTCAGGGATCCTTACTCTCTTCTTCTGTTTGAGTTGCAGATGATATGATACCCGCATGACACCGATATGAGAGGTACTTCATCCCACAACAATTACTGTTGTTGAAAAATCACAGATTACTGTAATAAAAGGCTTAACAAGTCAGTGAAACAATATCTCATTATCTGATCCCTCATTAGGTCCTCCATGTGATTGCCTGGATTGAGCTAAATTCATGTCAGTGTGAAGCGCCATGCGTCATGTTGTCGGAAAGCAGCAGGATGGGGGGGGGCGTCTGACCCTGAGGGGTGGGCAGTTAGGACCTGCGGGGCTCGAGTCCGTGAGAGAGTTGCGTTAGCGTCCTTTGGTTATCGATCACACTGAGATGACGAACGTAAGTCCAGACGTCAGGGTGGTGCTTCCCAGCCAGTGGAGGATCCGGATCTGATTCAAATGAAAAACAGATTATTACTGTAAGAAAAGAACTGATCCCACACATGTTCAACTGGAGACAGATCAGGAACCAGGTGTTTAGACGGCACATTTCTGTGATGCTTGATGCACAAGACGACCAGTCCTCCCTTGTTGCCTCTCTTGGGCTACCTAAACCTTCTGTACTTGTGTGGGTCTCCTGAAGTACCCGTAGGTTTCAACTTGCACGATATTGAAAAAAACTGACATTGCCATTTTTGCTAACCCTGCAAAGTATGTTACAATATGAATAAATGCAAGAATTTTCAACAAATGACTTGAATAACACTTTACGTTTTGCTGCCGCCTTGTTGACGACGAACCTGCAACGATCTTAGCTCTTTTCTGTGCACGTTACAAATGCATTTTATGTTAGTGTTTGAGTTAATCTTATCTTTTATTGTGCTCCTGACTTCATGTTTCATGTGCGAACGTGAAATGCGTTTTACCACCTAACGTGTCGTCTCGGTGTCTATAGTTTCTGCTTTCGTCATGCTTTAATATTAGCTTTCATGCTAACCGTATTTTACCTCTTTTTCTTCAGTTCTCTACGAATTTGCTCATCATCTTCGCTTTCGTCAAGATCCTCGTCATCTTCCACAGTTTGCGAATTCATCGAAAACATTTCTCAGAAAAAACACAGCCCTGATTGTCTCAGAAGTTTCACAACAAAATTTAAATTTTAGATTTTTTTAACACGGAACCGTCCACTTCTGCTGGTGGAAGCAACAAGTCAAAATAAAAGTCAGAACATACGAACATTTAGTGCAATGGCTTATGGTTTAGTGGTTTGCCTTCTACCTGCAATGTAAATATTGCTCACAGGTACATTGTGAAGATGACATTCCAACGACATATCATACAGCTCAGCAACTGCCTGATAACACTATTGATCCACTCATGATGCTACCACTTCTCTCCTCCACTGCTGGTTCTAAATGTGTCAGCCTTTTGCAAATTCATGCATTTACACACTTAAAGCTGGCCTGCATGTGAACCAAACTACATCTTATTGTCAGAGAGCATTTTTTTAGTGACGATTTAGGTCTTCAACTTACTGAACGTTTGACTCCTGCAGTGTCTCACTATCTTCACTGTGTTAGCAATCATCCGCTGTAAAACAGAGAGCCACAATAAGAAACGAACTGGAAAAAAGAGGAGAAGGAAGTTTACATTAACTCCTATACAGCAAACTAAACCTGCAGAGTCTCACCATTTTCTCAAAATTGACCAAATTGTCAACAAATGTTTTGTTTCCCTCGTGAGTGAATGTCATGTCTGGAAGAAATGAAATGAAAAGAGGACAAAGTTTGTATTGAGGCGTTGAGGAGGAAGAGATCGGGTCAGCAAGATGCTACAGTAAAAAGTAAACAGTCGTCAGAAAAAAAGGTTTGACCTTTTATCATCAGTGGCATGAATGGAATGATGGGAGGGTCCAGTTTGGAGACTGTGAGTCTATAGGCCCGGTGGTTCCTGGTTGGGTCCTGTTGAAGCACAGACACTGTTCTGAGATCTGCTTAACAGATCTGTCACATTACTGAGTGACTGACTTTAATATTGATTGAAAGCAAAGGGAAGAGGAAAAAAGTGTAAAAGAATTAACTACATTAAAAACAAACTGTTAACTGTACCATTAAGTTTTCAAATTCCTCGTAGAACTTCTTGAATTTACTGGGTAGTTTCTGCAAGCACAAAACACAGAAAAACAAGTTAACTTACAGCTCAGGTGGAGCGGAACCAAACCGACTATTACTCACCTCCCAGGTCTGACTCAGTCTGCTCACTGCTGGGTTACTCAGGCCCATAATAACAGCAAAGAAGGTGTTTAGATTCTTGTAGTCTTTACAGCTTTGATAGAGAACATAACAAAAAAAAAGTTAAAATAAAAAACTTTTTTAAAAAATCTCTCGAGAGAAAAGAGCCCCACTTACTGAGCAGCAATCTTGATGAACTTTTTCAGCAGCTGCACTCTCTTGTTCAGCTGAGGACACAGACACATCTCTGTGATCACCCAAAACTGGATTTCATTAAACCTCCTCAGGAACAGATCCAGGTTCACCGTGGTTTTCTTGACGTATTGCCTTCCAAATGTGTGATAGATGAGTTCGAGCTTTAAGATGTCAAAATTAAACAACCGATTTAGAGAGTAGAACAATATTTTAACGCATTTTTTTTTTAACTTGTCGACATAAAATACCTCATGAACACAGTGGAAAAGCTCCCAGTCATAGGAGGTCATGTGGTACGCCACATCTTTGGAGCTCATCAACTCAAAACTGGACAGGGACCCCGTGGATGGACCTTCCTGCTCAGGGAGAGGGGTCTAGAAAGCATGCATATTAAAAAAAACTATTAAATCTACTACATTTAAAGGCTTACATTGCACATTTTAAGAGATTTTACAAACTTGTGTGATTAAATTATGCTACAGCAACAGTTAGAGATGTTAATGTATGTTTAATTATTAAAAAGTGATCAAACACAAGGGTCATTTTTTGTCATAATTTACCACACCAACAAATCCAGCTGGTCCCTCTGGCAGACAAAGAGTCGTCCATTTGTGCTGAGTGTGGAGAAGACGGACACATCATTTGGCTTGAAGATAGATTTCTCTGTAAAAAAAAAAACAAACAAACCAAACAAATGTAAAAAAAAAATAATTCAAGCAACTTTTGTGATTGGAACAATTATTGCACCACAAATTTAACTAGATTTGTTAACACTTAAAAAAAAATCACAATTACTAAATCAAGAAAAAATAATCAAGCTAAGTACCATGTTTGTAAAATTTATTCTAAAATATGGAAATAATGTTTAAGTGAAAACTAAATGACAACTTTCAAATTATTGCATTAGCGTTTTCTTAAAGAACTGAAGTGAACTATGGGGTTGTAGAGATACTGCAGGGGGGTCACAAAATATTTTTAATACTTTTTTTCTTTTTTCTTCAAAGTTGTGTCTTTAAATCCACCTTTCCATGATTTTAACATGTGTTAAATTGATAATCGAGGCATATATATGTATATATTATAACTATAGTGTCCTTGCTCCTTCTCTCCATTGGTTTGGAGGTCCCAGACTGAAAAACATTGAAGAGCTCTGATGTAATAAATCGTCAGCTCTTTAACAAGTTCTTGTATTTTTTTTTTTTAATGAATGGGAGCATCTTGTGACATTGGTTGCTTTATTTTAACAAAGTATTAAATAAATTAACAGTTTATGATAAATGTCATTATATGACATTCATAAAACAGTACAACACAAATACATCACACAAATAAATGTTTTTTATCAGTATTTTCAACCTTGTAAACCAATAAATGTTTAGAGTTTGTGGTCACACGTTTGTTTTCCACTGAAAAATAAAAAAAACTTTCCACCATATGTCTTTGACTTCATGACATTTTCCATTGAACTTAAACAAAAAAAATGCTGAAAATAAGAAAAGGGTACATTTTTGACGACTTGTGTTCATCAGTGGGTGGTTAAATAACTTTTTAGATGAAGGCAGAGTAAAAGTAGTTGTGTTGAGCTTATTGACTGCTATTAAATAATTTATAGCTTATATTAATCTTATATTACGTTATGTTGCCCTTTATTTTGCATCTAATGATAATGTTCCTTATCCTTAGAATGTCACCAACTTCCTCCTGAATCAGAGGGATTAAACTAGCACGTATGCCCTCTCTGTATTCCCTGTCTCCAACCATTTGTTCCTCACGTAGCTGCCGCTGCTCTCACCTCCCGCTGAGCTGAGGCCAACCAGGATCAGACCCTCCGCCGACCCCAGCTTGTCCGCCGCAGCGTCGATGACCTCCCTGACCGAGGCGGCCACAGGGACCCGGATGGTGGTGTAGGTGTGGTCACAGCAGTGGACTTTGAACAGAACTGCAGGTATGATTCCAAATAAATATGAGGAAGACAACTGTAAAGGGTTCATAACGTGTCGAGCAACGTTTAAAACTTTTAAAGTCATCTCTCAGCTGCTCACGAGATCTTTTGCATAGGTTTGACAAGCAAATTGTTGTAAAATATGCATTAGCTGAAGGAATAGTTTAAATACATATTACATTAATTATTATCTCTCACTTACTTTCATCATCACCTTTAATGGGCTGACATTTTTGATGCTTCTCATCTCCCATACTGAACAGTTGCAAAAGGACTTTGTGCTGTGGCAAAAGTACGCTCAGATTCATAATCAGGCAGAAAACAAATAAAATAAAAGTACTTTAAAACATTAATCTGAAAGCTGTATACCTTTTTCTGTGAGGATCTATCATCTGCACTACAAATATTTAGAAAAAAAATCAGAAACAACAGAACAAATTTCATTTACAGTGTCTTGATATTGTGTTTAGAACCATGAACTATTTCACATTTGGTCACAATAAATTCTCAAACTTAAAAACATTTGACTGGGATTTTAGTAAATAAAGCAAAGAACTGCATGTCAGGCTCTTCATTCACTAATATTTCAAGAAAAACAATACTTAAGTTCCGGTCCACATACAGGAGCGATCTTCTTGTTCATTCAATTTTTAATACATATTGTAGACTTACTTGCTTTTTGAAATTATCTCCAACTCTGTAAGTTGATCCCTGAGGGCTGGAAGCATTTTGACATCGCTAGAGACCATCAGGAGGAATTCCTGCAAAACAAAATAAGCTTAGTGTAAAATAAAGATTTAACAGAAGTGAGACACGGACAAAAAGTTGAAGTAAATACTGATAAATTGTAAAATACAATGTATAAACTAAATATTAAATTGGATTATATTTCATTAGAATAAAACTGTTTATCTGGCATATTTTATGAATAACTCCAATTAATACTAATTATTAGCTATGATAATGTCACTTTTAGCTTTACTTTTTTTAAACATAATATAAAAATAATTAATTAATTATTAATTAATAATAATTATTTTATGTCAGAATTTAGATTTAGTAGCTGAAGGAAATTTATTCTGTTTACTACTGAATGTTGATGCGTCACACATACTGTTTTAGTTCTAAGGTAACTAGAATATATTTTGATTACTACTTATTTTGCCTAAACATCTATTTTTATGATTAAACTGTGATTTAGTCGAGGTACAATCTGATTTGAGTGACATGTAATGGTTGACTCAAAAAGATTAAATTTTTTCATAATTTCTTTGATAATACACACTCCAACTACACTGAACTGAACACACTTTTTTTTCATAGCCATTAGGTATTCAAAGCACATCTCTGACATTGTCTCTGTTTACCGGTGTGATTTTGTGACTACACTGACCTCCAGGAAGGCCCTGTCCTCCTGCTGCAGGTGATCTTCGTGCACAGCGGCCCATTTCACCATCAGGCGGATCACCCTGCGCTTGTTGTTCAGCGAGTAGTCCAGCTGCTCCTGCTCTGAGCCCTGCAAGGCCTGAGCGTGGTAGCTGCAGAGCAGTTAAAGATCAACCCCAGCCAATGTTGGTTTTCACGTCATTTTTATTGGGACTCTTAACCACATCATGGACCACAGAAATGGAAGGATACTGGTCTTTTAAGACTGGACCCAGCTGACTGTTGGGTATGAAGACACAGTGCATGAGCACAAAATCATCTAAGGCTGAGTCTGTGACAGGAAAACAGAGAGGTTCATCAAAGACTTCTTCAAACACATGGCCGTGTCCCTGTCAAATCTGCAGGCAAGTGAAAACCGTATGTATCCAGTGATTAGATCAGCTCTGTGACGTGTGGCTAATTACAGATGAGGACAAAAAGGTCACTGCAGAACAGGTCGCAGAGGACGGATCGGAGAGACAAAACTAGGGAGAATTAAAGGCCTAAGGATTATATTTTGCTCGCTGCCCTTGCAGACCAAACATGCAGAGAAGTATTGCAAAACTCTGTTAGTGCTTCGAGTATTCGTTGTGAATGACTGCCAGCTACTACCACAACACAGTTTTGCTCAATATCTGCAAAATTCATAGAGCTATAGCCTTTTGTTGTGTGCAGTACAATCCAGGGCCGGCCCAAGCCAATTTGGCACCCTAAGCAAGATTTCAGGTGGCGCCCCTTAACCAATTTACTAAATTTCATTGCCAATTTACATACAATAACAAACCAAACTAAATAGATTTGTTTTTGATATTATTGTTTATTTTTAGAAACCAAGTTTTATGAAGGTAGAACACGGAAAACCCCAATTTAACCTAAACTTTATCTGAGATCATAGCTGAAACTTTCATTATCCTTATTTAAAGCACCAGGAGTTAGTCTTGACAGCATTATATGATACTTTTATCACCAAACATCCTCTGCACCATATAACACTTCATGTAGTAACAAAGCAGGCTGAGAAACCCACGGAACAAGTTACCTTTGTAAATTTGAATAACCAGTGATTATCCTACAGACTTATTCAAATGATAAAAAAGCTATAAAGTATATTTTTTGTCCCCCATCCTCTAAATGGATGGCACCCTGAGTTTGCCTATACTGCCTATGCCACGGTCCGGCCCTGCTACAATCAGTTAGCTGTGGCAGTCATTGTGAATTGGATAAGTTCTAAAATGTTAACAGTTGTAGACGTACATCCTTTGATCAATTTATTAAAATTTCATTAAAATTCATGCAGGAGTTCATGAGATATTTCAACAGAAAAACACACAAACACATACCCAAACAAGGACAAAAACCACTGCACATTATAGGTGCAAACATCAGATGTTGTCAGATTATAGATGGTAACATTTTGACCTTCTGGTCGTGACGTGGCAGGCAGTACCTGACTCTGTGAACTGAGAATCCAGTCGCATCATTTCAAGAAGATGCTCCAAAATCTTTTCCGGAGTCCCAGACATGATGTTGTATCTGAAACGGCACAGAGCACAAAACACATCCTTCACTAATCAAGAAATACCGGCTCTTAATGTTTAATGACACGCCTTGGGCCCCTCGACTGATTTGTGTTACTTCAGCGTGCTTCTGTGATTGCCTCATTTGATAACAATCCGATTTACAATCAGTGTTCTTGGGTAGCTGAAGATGAAGAGGAGTCTGGGATAAGTGCCAGGAGAAGAAGCCAATATTAAAAAAAAGAAATACAGGGGCATCTTGTATGTGAAGAAGAATCAACACAGTCCAGCTTCGGCTGTTTTTATTACTTGATAACAGCGTGACAAGAGGGACGGGAGCTACAAAAGCAAGGACGTGTCTTCCCTTCTCTTGGGGCAGACTTGACACTCTCATGTGTGAAGAGTGGAGTTGATTAGAGGGCGACCCTGAACAAGTAATTGTAACTTGCCAAGCCTCCTTTTCCCCCTAGGAGCTAGGCCATCATTACCATTAATGTGTCTCTCTGTATTACAGCCACTGTGAGCCAGTGACAGATGCCTCTATTAAGATAACACTCGTGGCTGCAGAGGACTGGATTGCTGTGCTCGTGCTGCATGCATTGTGCACATTTTGTGTTGGAATCCAGAAGAAACAAATAAAACTGCTTTTAAGTTAGAGCTGGTGTTTGTAACAGCTGCTGCGCTTCAGCTTATTCCTCTTTGCCACAAATGCTTACATTTGAAATATGAAATAATTTTTTACGTCAGTGTGTCACAGACAGCTAGGGCTAAAATCCTCTCCCTCCTCTCCTTCATACTGTAATGGTTTGTTCTCAAACGAGCACACATTCTTTAATTTGGAGTCTGAGCTTCTGTTTTTTGGCACACAAAAGTGAACAGAAATGTTTTGAAAATCTATTTATTCCCACTTAAACTAAAAAAATGTCTAAAAAGGCAGAAGGATTTGTGCAATATGGGAGCTAAGAGGTAATGTATTTTTAAAATGTGAAAAATTTCACCATATAGTATTGGTGATTGATTTGTATAAGTTTACCTAATAATATATTCATAGTGAATTGGTTCACATTGTATCCCATAAATTTTGTTGTATTTTATTGTAATGTATTACTGTATATCATATTATACTGTACTGTAACACATTATACTGTCATATTGAATCTAAGTAGTTTAAATTGTATTGTTTCATTGTACTACATTACTTTAAGTACTATAATGTCATATCGTTTTGTGATATTTTGTTTTATAATATATTAAATTGTATCATGTTGGAAAAACTATAATATATTGTTGTAACATGTGATTAAAAAAAACAAATGGGTTCAGAGTTTAGTTCTATATTATCCAAAAGTTTTATTATACTTGGTAACCAAAATCTTTAAACAATAGATTTAATTTAAAAAAAAACTGATGCTGACTTTAGGTCATTCTTCTACTTTGGAGGGAGTTTGTGGCACTTTTTCTCCATAATTACCTTCTTAATCCTAAAATATTGAAATATTGATTAGAACTTCTAATGTTTTATATTTAACATGATTGTTGGACTGGGTGGTGGGAACTTTTACTTGTAATGAGATGCAGAGGATCCTTGGACAGAGTTTCGACTCTTCTCCAACACCAGAACATCTTGACCATGCTCCTTCAGACGGACGGTGTTGGCCTCTACATCCTTCGTACCACAAAAAAACACAGTAAAACATAAAACAGACATTTTATTATGATGAAATATGTCCTCCAGAGAGGCTGTTTAAGGTAATCAAGATGATCTGATCTGCTTTATAGAAATGATATAAACATCAATTGATATTCATTTTAATATTCAAATATCCATGATTAATTAAATAAACATTACATTCACATTTCCTTTTGAAATATGGAAAAATGGAAAAACAAATATGCATTGCTATGAGCATGTGCCGGCTGGGTTTTGTTTTTTACTAATAAAATGTTTTTCTTTAAAAATTAAACTGTGCAAAGACTTAAAAAAGTACATTTCAAAGTGTTAGGCTGAAGTCTGATAGCGTCTGAAATACACACCTTCAGGCAGGACAAACAGAAACACAACCATGTTGGACGGTCATATAATTAATTTGCTGGACTGTCAGTCACCAGATGTCCCATGTCTGCCCATTTGGCACAAACCTGCTGGAGCATCACTACACATTCAATCTTAAAAGTTTTATTTTATTATACTTGATTTGTAACGGGAAACCTTTTTATAAGCCATCAGAGCTCCCAGATGGAAAGTTTCCACACAACAAGTTTGCATTCACAGATAATTAACTCCAACAGACGGGTCATTATCAGCTTCTTATTAACTGGAACATTATTTCAGACGTATGTTGGTGTGAGTCTCAGTCTCATCTCAGTGCTTGAATAGGAGGGCTTTTTGTGTAGCAGTGCTGCATAGTTGCCAGCAGAGGGTAGTGGGGTCTCATGATATTACAATAACATTCATTAATCTGAAACTCACCCTTAAAATCCTGTTAAAGTCCTCCTTGTCCACCCTTAGGAAATGACAGTTGTCCTCTCGCAGGACGATGGAGGCAGCACGGGGAGCGTCGTTGACAAGTGCCAACTTCCCAAAGTCATCCCCCTCATGCAGAGTGCAGACAACGCCCTGTGTAGGAAACAGCACTAATCGCTTATAGATTCATCAGAGAGACAAACTGTGTCTGGAAAAATACCCACTTTCCCATAGATGACAACGTTGACTGAACCTTTTAGAATAATGTACCAGGATGTGCCCTCCTCCCCTTGGTTGAATACTGAGATTAAAGAAAGAAAAAGAGCTTTAGTGGTTTGTAGTAACCTTATCTGGGATTGGCTGAAAAAATCTTGTAATAAGTTGATTTTATCATTACCACATGGTAATCGTGATGACGATTAAACTTACACACAGTTCCTGCCTTTGCGTGGGACTCAAAGTTGAGAACTCCAGCCAGTTCCCTCTTTACCTGTGCAAGCAAATGTTTGAGTTAAACTACAGATCAGACATTTGGATAGTTACAAAAAAAGGAGCAAAACATGTACACGGGTGTGTTTTTTACACTACATCTGCTCCTCTTTACTGTCACCATAAAAATGTCTCATAAGAGCTAAAAACTGTTTTAATCACAATCTGTGCACAGTTGTTAAACCAACATGTTCTCACTCCATAGTTGTCATATATGGATGTTTGGTCAGGCCTCTATCATCCCATCAATCATCTCACCATTAATTGACAAGGATTAGATTTTAGGTTTAGGTCAGTGTTTAAGTTTAAGGATCAGGGTTACTGGTTAGGCAGTAAGGTCAGAAGTTGGGCGTTTAGGTTAATGAAGGGTTAGGATTATTTGTAGCACATTTTACATGTTTTTCTAAAATATGAGAACAGGCTGCTCCTCCTCCTCGTTCTTATGTTGTCTATTAATAAAGAGTGAAGGGTGCCCAATGCATCAATAAGTGACACAGAGAGAGTCCGACCTGTGTGTGAGAATGTGCTGACTAAACTCACAGTGGTAGACAGGTGAGATAAAGCCTTTATGTGAAGAAGTTCTTCATGAATGATCTCCAACTCATTTGCTGTTCTTTCAGAAGGACTAGAAGACAGGAAATACTGTATAAACAAACACAATTAATCATTTTGTTTTAGATATTTGTTGCTTTAAAGCCATACGGTTTCCTCAAAATCATCCTCATGAGTGCGTCCGGTCCAGTCTGTGAGAGGAAGAGCAGAGTGTCCTGCAGCTCCTCCTGGCTCGCCCTCCTATCCTCATCGTCACGGCCAGGAGGGTCCTCCTGCTCATCATCCAGGAAGCGATAGAAAAGGTACTTGTCCTGGAAACTCATCTCCCCGTCCACTGAGTTACAACAAACAGCAGGACTCAGCTGGTTAAACTCCTGGTCTTGGCTCCCCTGTGAACGTCCAGGTAGATGTAAGTGAGTCTCACCGTGGTTCAGAGCTCCTTCCTCCAGCAGCACCTGCCACACGCCCACAGCCTGAATGCGAGAGTGGACCCAGGAGCTCTGCTGCATCAGCCAGTCAACCAACTCCGTCCCCACGCAACACCGCCTGGGAAAGATTTAAAAGACTTCTTATACAAGGCTGATAATCTGCGTAATGTCTTAATAGTCTCACTTTGGCTTTAATTTGTGTTGCTAACCTGTACGTCTTCAGATGGTACTTCCTGTCTCTGATCACGTGAGGTGCTCTGGAGAGGATGGCGTAACGGAGAGTCTTCCCGGCACCGAGGATCTTCTCAGAAAGAACCTGCACATAAAAATCTTCATTTAATTGTCACAAAAACAGCGTGACAGAGTGCCAAACACAAAGGATGGTTGTGTTCACTACCTGAGACGTGCATTTAGGCTGAACTCTGGCTGGACTTTCAAGAAAAGACTTCTGAAACAGGAAAAAAAAGAGGGAAAAATTATCATGGATAACAATAAAACTTTGGTGACTCTGTTGATAACAAGCTCAGTTTTATAGCAACAGGGATGAAAATGGTCATTTTCTCATAGAGTCTTAAAGTGCCGCGACAATAGAGGACCAAAATATTTAATGCATTGTAAATCCAGTTGGATATTTGCTGCTATTCAATTATGCTCCTTCAATGGTGGAACGTCCTCCTGTTGTAATTAATATATCAGCTTCTAATTTTCTTCAAGTTATTTATTTCTAAGCGTTTATTAAAGTTTTAATTAGACAATCTATTACGTGACTGCATGACATCTATTTTTTCATTGTTTCTCTCTCCCACTGAGGCCATACGCTGCAGACTTTGACATTTAAATGCACTCTGCTTGCCTCAGAAAGCAGTGCAACTCATGCATTTATGTGATGGTTTTAAAGCCTCATCTTTTATTTACAAGAAATGAGTTCACTCAATCACCGTGACGTACGGGCTTTAACAAAATGACTCATTTTAAATGTTAAAATAAACTAAAGCTCTGTTCACTTGTTGGTTACATATCATAAAGGCTACAAAATACTTTATTTTTCCATAACAGATTTGTGTTATGACTAAACTCCACCATAAATCTGGTGCCTTATCAACCGGGAAATGACCGCAGGACAAAGGTGGGACAGGAAGTGATGCGGATGGAGACAAAAACTCCAGGCACCATGTTTACACTGAGACTAAATTTAAACAAAAGTCATTCTTTGTCTATTCTTATCTTTTAGAGAACTTGAACAAAATGGGGTAAAATGTCAGACAGGTGAAGTGAATTCATTGTCTTTATTTAGTTTATTACTTTGTTGTTTCTTTTTTACTATTCTTATCATTTTGATAAGTTGTGTGTAATGTGATCTTAAAGATTAATTACCTTATTTGGGTGTTTGGAGACTGAAACAAACACATTGTTGGTTATGTTCTCTTTTTCTGCCATTCCTGACAAACAAAAAGGAAAGAAAATGTTAAATTAAAAAGAGCTTACAGGTGGAAAACAAGGCAAAATGCAAACAATAAGTTGCATTAAAGATTCTGGTTTGACACAGCCAACAAACCATAGATAAAAATAAAGGTGTAACTATTCAGAAACTAAAAAACTTTTTTTTTCACTGAACACATAAGCAACAATTTTTCAGAAATTTAGATCAAGAACACAGGCATTTCTTGCAGTAAATCAAATAAAGTCAGAATTTACTTTCTGTTAAAATAACTCATTAAACCTCATCAGTTCATGAGGCAAAAAAATAAGACAAAGATCACTTTCAGAAGCACATTTTTTGGCCATAAATTTGTCTTCAGATTCTCCATCTTTCTGAGCTACAAGAAAATACTTTTCCTTGGATTGAGATGAAACTTCAAGAAAAGATCCACAAAACTCCAAGTATCTTGTGCAGTTGGTGCCACTGACTCTGTCATGATCCATGTTTGTCTTCTATTTTTTAGTGTGGTTTGAGGTTTATTTTCTATTAATTATGGAGTTTGGTTGCATGTGTACTCAGTTTGTTTTTCTCAATTGAATGAATAACCTAAGATCTGTAAAGTTAACATAAAGCTTTTACACCAAAGAGTTGTTAGCGAGCAGGAGGGATAACAGAGCTGTTAAAAACAGGTTTAATTTATTTCATCACAAAGCCACAGAGCTGCTTCAGACAGGAGAGTGTTTCAACCCACAGCTGCTTCAGATTGTCTGACTTCTGTTCTGGTGAATCCAAGCAGAAAGCATCTAAATCCCAGAGCTTGTCTAAATATAATACAAATATAAATAAATCTTTACAGTGCTGCTCTGAAGCATGATAAAACTAAAGCAGACACTTTTAAAACAATTTTAAAAGCTCCAGTCGAGTCAAGAACAGAGTTTTAAAAATGGTGTTTTTGCAAAGGCAAAAACACCATTTTCTGTCAATTGTGTCAATCATTCAAAAACAAAAGACAAATAAAACAGCATACAGCAAACTAACAGTCACTGCTCTTCATCATTTTTATGATCCATGACATGAAATCGAGTTACAATGATTCTCAACCTGAGCAAAGTCAAGTCAATATTGAGTTAACATGCAACAAAAAAACATAAATAGAATCAATATCCTTCCTGTATGCATGAATCTGTCATGTTTGAGCTCTTGGTGATTCAGACGTCCTGCAGTTCTCTGCATTAAAAAAAATTTAACTCTGACATAATCTGCTTCTTTCCTGCTTGTATTTCTGGTTCTTCCACAACTCATAACACAAAACTACCCTCAGTAAAGTGGTACCAAACTGCTACACTGTACCATGGAAACGTTACCAGCTGCATCCACACATTAACATCTTTGGGTGGGTTACTTACTGTCAGAACCACGGCTGCTTTCCATCACGTCATATGATGGAGCAAGTAGTCCTGCCATGCAGTGATGGTATTTCTACAAAAATAAATGTAGTTTAAAAAATGACATATCTTATGAAAAGATTTGACAAAGTTGTAGACATTTTTTTTTCATTTTTCCTTCCACAGGTTTTTGTATGTCTCTCATTAGTCTAATGAAGGCAGCCGCCCGTAGGGGGGAAAGAAAAAAAATCACTGCTTCTGTCATCATGTCTTCTGGCTGCAAAGACAGAAATCTCAACAAGCATTTAGTGTATTTATAGCTATTTTATCCTAATTAGCCCAAAGACGCAGCTCTAAGCACGGCTCACTGGCTTAACAAAAGACAGTTATATAAAATAACAAATCTGAAAATGAAAAACTGGAATTATTAACGGTTCTTTTTCACATTGTTGCCCAATAATTTCATGGTCTTTTTTTTTTTTTACTTGTCAGACTATATTCCTCTTCTCTCCTCTACTAATGTGTAAAACTAGAAAGCCAAAAACTAAACAGAGCAAGAAAATTGAACTGCCTGCTCCCAGCATCAGCAGCAGAACAGAGATTACATAACAGACATCCTGCAGCAGCCATGCATTCATGCAAATGTCATGATTGTATGACGCCACTGCAACATTGAGAAAAGTAAATAATGTTTGATGTGAGATATTTTAGATGATAGCCTCAACGGTACAAATTCAAAAACTTGTGAAATCCTAGACATTCGCATTGTTTTTTCTTATGTTGTTGGAAATATAAAACAAATTAACCCTGATATGTTATTATAATACCATAACATAGTTATAACATATCAGATACATGTGCAGTAAAAATGTGACATTTTGTTTTAAAATGAAAGAGTTTTTTTTTTAGCAACAGACTTTTCAAACCATTTAACAGAATAAAATTAATCTATTTTTTGAGTAGCATTGATAGATAAATAAAGGTTTGACAACTCATTAAAATTTTCATATCCTCGTAGCCTTTTTACACAACATGCAAAGAGTCACCATTTAATCTCAGTAATCCTTCTGTAGTTTTAGTCGTTTGATATTTTACACAATTCTAATACACAGTCATGTGTAAAATTGTATTTTCTGACTGAATCTTGCCCAAAGAGATTGATGACTCGAGATTAATGAAGGATAAACAGCAAACACAAAGTGATTATGTGCCGCTGCAGCTCTGCTCCAGGTCAATAAAAAGCAGATTGAGAACCACTTAGTGCCAAACTAATGACCTTTACCTTTTTATCTCCTGCAGTGGAGACTGAAAGAAAGCAAGAACGTTAGATTTCTTTGTTCCCCTGATGAAGAAGTATACTCAGTGGCCATGTTGGAAATCTAATTCTGCTCTCTGGAGCCAGGTAATCACTTCAGACACCCCCGCAGGGAACCGAAGGCTTCAGAAAGAAGTCAGTGACCTCAGTTTTTTAAATCAGAGTTGACCTATTAGTGGGGCGCAGTTACATGCAAACAATGGATTGAATTATTTAAATTCAATTAATGCAAACACACTTAAGCCATCGGAGCCAATTTAGCAGCAATATTAATCTTTGTTGACAATGATAGGGTTTAGGATTAGGGAGGAGCACTTAAACTGAGGACTAGAAGAGCAAATAAACTCGTCCTCTTTGAGACAATAAAGCCTCTGCTGCCTGAAGACAGGACTGAGGGTTTAGTGCTGGTTTAAAGAAGGGTTGGGGCGAGAGTTGTGCATACAGAAAGAACACTGTTTTTTGTTTTGTTAGCATGTATGTTTTTCCTTCTTGTGTCACAAAACCATCACCTAACTTTGTTATTTTAAAACCTTACAGAAACTGCCAAACAACAACCCTGAATTCTGTTTTAAATTAGGATCATTTTGTGTTGAGAAAAGAAGGAGATATAATCATTTTGGTCAAAACTTTATAAGATGTCACATAATATCATGAGATTTCACCTGATCTGTTAAAACTCAAAGTATGTGTTTGGGTTGACTCTCAGTTACTACCCCACCAAATATTAGCTCAATACCTGCAGAACTGACTGATTCACAGTTATTTCTGTGTTTTCTGAAGTTGATTTCCTGTGCCAGCCATATTGAATTGAATTGACTCCAAAGGTTAATCAGTTGTAGATGTCAACCCAGTGATTAGTTTTTGAAAGTTTCATTAAAATCTGTCAAGTGGCACAATGTATATTTTACTAACAGACAGACAGGGTTGACTAAAATAGTTAATGCCATGTTTAAAAAAAAGGCCTTGTACAGTCTGTTATCGCTTAAAGTATGTGATGGGAATAAATCCCAGCTTTTACAAAACCAAAAAGTAGCTCAATATCTGTAAAATCAGCAGAGTTATAACCATTTTTGACTTTGATAAAGTTGATTAGCTATGGCAGCCATCTTGAGTTAAATTCCTTCTAAAAGTTAATCATTTGTAAATTTGCATATAATGATTACTCTCTAAAAGTTTCATTAAAATCAAATCTGTGGTTTATGAGATAATTTGCCAACAAACAGGAAAAATTTTACCCAGTCACCTGCCTTTTATTGTGATGTTTGGTAGATATTTGTAACACTATAAATTCATCATTATTATACTGTTTGTGTGGTTAGATTTATGTAGTTTGTTACTTCAGGGACTGTGATACAATCAAACGTTTTAAGAAATTTAAAACTTCATCACACTCAAAAACAAAACAATATATATTTTCTAAAAATGAAGGCCTCTGACTTCAAGTTCAACCCATAAGTAAGTTAAATGTAATCAGCAAGATAAAATCAGATCGTCGGCATCCTCCGAGTTCCCTCTCAGTTTAAGCTCGGTCTTTCACGTTCGAGTACCTTTATGCATCACAAGCATCACTGTGCACAGATAACCTGCAACGGATTACATAATCTACATGGTGAAAACTGTTTAAGTGTTAATTCTGAATATTTACAAACAGATTTCAGGACACTTGGGCAAACTAAATGAAAAAAAATTTAGGTGGTTGCTTTTATGTTTGTTCTGTTCAACAAATTCTAATAAACTGGAATTCAAGTTGTTTGAAATCAAGAACGTTCCTCCAGAAATCAATATCCAGCTGAAATTCTCATGCAGCAAACGCAGTTTAATATTAAAAAGCTGAAATTACCTAAAACTGTTTTTAGAATCTCACACCGCCTGTTGTTGTAGTTAATGTCTTCACATCCTCTTAATCCAGGTGTTCACAAAGTCTCCAAGCATCAACATCCAGTTTTTAGTCCAACATAATCCAGCTGCATGAGACCCTGAGAGCAGAGTGAGCAGACTGAGAGCTGTGAGCTGCTGGGTGATGGTCGCTCAGCCTGCAGCAGAGCATGCTCAGTCTCTCTGCCTATCCTCTGTCGGTCACAGACACAGAGGAAGTGCTCATTTTGCAGCACACCCATCCTTTAATACGTGTCCGAGCAGACGGACAGCTGATGGGAAAAACAATCACGAATCAAAGAACGTTTTGAAATTAGGGCTGCTTTCTGCTGACCTGCAGCTCACACAAAACTAAGGCTTTTACAAAATAAATCTGACCATTACATATCCTGTACAGGTCATATGTGCTTTTTAAACCTAGGACTGAAAGGCATGCAGTCCTACAATGGCCTTGTTATTCTCAAGTAGTTTAGTATGTGGAAGTCTTAGTATTGAAGAATGTAAAACAGTTTTGCTTAACTTAATTGTTCCTTCATTGGGAACTATGTTATCTAAGGTTACTTAACAGTGAATGTATAATTCTTGTCTATGTTGGGTTCTGTTCCACAAACGTTGCCTGCATGCTTTTAATAAATGATATAAAATACTGCATGTTGAATTAATGTGTAGTTGAAGTGCCAACTGATTTTCCAAACCAAAGCATTTGGTTTAAAAGTACAATAATATATGTGTGTTTCAAGTGCATTAAAATATATGTTTATTTTATTTAGAGAATGACTCAGTTTTTCCAGGCCTACTGCTGAAAGTCTTGCTAAGAATTGTACCTAACTTCCTGTCAACACTGACTACATACACTTACTCTGAACCCCTTTTTTACTGAATTGTTCCATAAATATTTAAAAGGAAAAAGAAAACTTGGAGAAAGTTTTACAAAGGAATAAGTTACATGGACAACCAGAAATAAGAAAAATAAAAAAGTCTATCTGAGCAAAGCTGTTCTCACGAGGATCGTTATGTGAGGAGACTGTTTCAGCACATCCTTAAGATATGTGCACAGGTTATTTTATTTTCTTAGTCTAATCTTTTCCCTTCCCTCCAGCCTGGGAAACTTTCTTTTGTTGTTTTTTCTCACTGTGCCTTTCAGGGACAAACTTCATGCAGATGAACCATTTCGGATTACACCAAGCTTGTGTGCAGCTGAAATTATCTGCATCTTTTTACAGTAGTGATTATTTCTTAGTTTGCTGCTACTGGTTTAAAATAAAAAGTTTTCTGCATTGTGATAAATTATGTAAAACTAACAAGGCACGCTCGAGCTCTGTGGACTTGCTGCCCAAACTGAAACACGCCGAGAGCCATAAAAAGTGAGTAACTGTCAAGAGAGTATCTGAATGTTTGACTTGAGATACAACCAGGCGAGTCAGATCGTAGAAGATCAATGAATGGATGCTGATGCTGTCGGCACTTTGAGCTGAAACCCAGTGAGTCAATATCTCATTTGTACATCAACTTGAACTTAAGCCATGTTAGTGGGTAAAAAACTGCATATTTTGCATAAAACACAACATATTAAAGTCAAAAATATTATTTGTAATAATGCTAATAAGTTGAATATCTTCAGTCTGCGTTTACTTTCTCTAAATTTCATTCAAATCTGTTCACTGGTTCATTAAATAGTTTGCTAAAAGACAGACAAATGCCCACACACAGAGGTAAAAATCATTATCACCCACCCTACTCCTTTCAGCAGCAGATAATAATATACTTTAGTATATGTAAACAAAGAACTAAATGTCCTGATGCATATCAGTAATCCAGGTAAAAAATAAAAAAATTAAATAAAAAAAACCTACTAAACTTTTTTTTTATAAAAAACTCAAGTTTCCCTTCTGTGCTGCACCCCCATCTAGTGGTCAGAATGTGAAAATGCAACAAACATATTTATGGATTATAAAAACTTGTGAGCAGAGTTTAGACAACTTCATCATTTACTGCAGGATTTATTCACATTAACACTAATGCCAACTGGTCATAAACTAACTTATTACAACCGGAAGCTTTTAAAAGCCTTTCTGTAAAATTTATGATTGTGCAGTTAAATGTTTTAAATCTCAGCCTCAAAGTTTAAAAAAGCAGTTTTCATTCAAAACCTTCCACTTTTGCAGATGATTATCCATTAAAAATCTGTGTTTTGCAAATATTGAAAAGTCAACTGCATGTGTTGCATTAATTTATCTGGACGGGTTAAAGAATAAAGTGAAAGCTCTGGTGTGTAGAGCATCCCACTCAGCTGTTAAGCTCTACTTCATTTGTGGGACTGATGGGACATTTGTGTGCTTTTACTTTAAGTTTGATACAACACACAAGTGGCACAAGCTGTTTTAAGACACACAAACTACTAATGAACATGAGGACAAATGTTCTTCATTTTTATCGCTTCTTCAGAGCGTAGGGGAAAAAAAGGATTTATCTTTTTCAAATCACGCTCAAACTGTCAGTCTGAGACGTAAAGTGTAACAGATACTGTGAAAAACATACCTCCCACAGAGACCTGAACTCGTTCTGTCCGATGCGTAGGAGCTCGCTGAATTCTCGAGTGACAATAGTAGCATGTCTGGGGGTGTTGTCCAGGATTGACTCCCCAAATGCTGTGCCAGTCCCCAGGGTGCATATGATAACAGCATCCTGCAAAAGACAGGCCTGGAATTCAGTGTGGATCATTGTTTTTAAAAGCATCAGCTAATGATAATATGATGTCCTCAAACTGGTCAAAGTGCAAAGACCAATTTTCTTTAGATGTCTCCTGAAAACCGACAAAGCTTCTATTAGCATCCATGATGAGGAGAAGGCTGTATGATTAACTTTTAATTGCATAGAATGGATAAAAGTTTACTTTGTTGTTGTTTTTGCATATGTGAGAAATTACAAACCAAATTTTTTTTACAAAATAAATCAAATGTTTAAATAAAATCATGTGACTGAATTTTCAGTACTTATTTTTAAAACACATTCCCTTTATATAACCCTGTAACTGACAGTAAATTATGTTTTTTTTTGTTTTGATTTAATAATATTTGTATTTTCAATGAGTTTGTTATGTTTGTTCATTGGATGCCAAGGGCTGGTCTTATAAAAGCTGGCAGTAATTAGTTCTAACAGTGAATAGCTGGAAAGCAACTGACAGCAGGACTTCAAATGTTTGCTGTGTTAAAGAAACAAAGATCTTATATTTTGCATTCCCCTGGTGAAAGCAGCGAGGTACGTTTTGTTTATTTCACTTGTATTGTGAGCCCATGTTCTTATTTTAATGTTTGTTTTAGTTTTCACGGTGATCGTGATGGTGGGTGTGTGTGTGGAAAAAAAACCCCAGAAATGTCTGAATTAACTTAATTGGAAAAAGAAAGTAAAATAGGGTTTTGCAAATAGACATTTTTTTGTGTTGCGTTTACTTGGAATGTGGGCTTATTTCACTGTAAGATTTTAAATCACCGCATTTGAGTTAAGATGTCACTGCCATGTGAAAAGGTTTATGTAATAAAATATGAGAGAAGTAATTTTGATTTTCAAACATTGTCTTTCAGAGATTCTTATGGATCAAATTTAGAACCCTGGTTAAATTTGAATGCAAATGGGGGGGAGGGTTATTTCACAAGGTTGAGATTTCGGCCGTACCTGATGTCTTGACGTCTCAGACACTTTTACATCCAATGACCCAGAGATCACTGCGTACCAGCTGGTTCCGATGTCTCCTTGGCGAAACACTAAGAAAAAAAAATGCATTAAAAGAAACTTATTTTTTTATATTCTAAATTAACTATTAAGTCCTCAGATGTGTGCAGAAGACCTACGGGTGATCCCTTTCTCCAGGCACTCGTAGAATCCACACAAACAAATCTGCTGCAGCAGACGGGGGTGGAATCTCTCAAAGGCCTTCACATTTTTCAGACGAGCCAGGATGATGTCCACGTCTTCACCTGAGCGCTCTGCTGGCCTGAAGGGATAATGACATCACTGGAATAAACATCATGTGTTAATCAGAGTTTGATTGTTATTTTGCCAAACTAAAGCTCCACAGAACAAATGCATCAGGTTCACATAATAGAAATTGTATACAAGGGCTAATCAACTGGTGGCTCATGGGCCACACCTGGCCCACAAGTGACTTCAGTCCATCCGGTCAATAAGCAACCCACTGCCACCACCAAAAAAAGGAAACAAAAGCATTTTAAGAAAATGTTTGATTTGATACAAAATACAGTTTAAATCAATTGTAAATTTATGATTAAATGCAAAAAATAAACAAATTAAAATGCTAAAAGATAATAATAATATTGCAATATTTCACCTATCATTAACAAGCAACCTCCTGAACAATTTAGTCGAATAGCCCTGTGCCTTTTTTAACTCTAATGTTGGATATAAAGAAAAACAATAAAAAATATCATTTGAAACAAATTTTTTTATTTAAATTGATAACTATTTCAGAATTTTTTTTCATACTTGTTTTATGTTAAAATAGAATATATTGTAGCACAACATTTATATAATTTGTTAATTGTATGAGGAACACTATTACTGCCTGTGCAGCACTTTATATAAGTAGTCTAAAGGAACAGTTCCACAAATTAGAAACCTCACTGGGACCAGATGTCAGGATCAGCATCAAACAGGGAATATTTATTTACAAAAACAAAGAAGTTCTTCAAGTTTAACATGAGCTCACAAACATTTCATACACTCCCCCCACCCACCCCCCTTAACACGTTCCGTCCAGCAGCGTAAAACTCAGAAATAATGTTTCACACTTTTTTTTTTTACCTAAAAAGGATTTAAACTCAACTGCAGCAGAAAATTCTAGCAGTCATAAATGAACGTGTTGGAGCTCTTTCGTATTTGTCTCTGTTTGAATCCAGAGCCTCTGATGTTTATGTAGGTGTTTGAAATGTAGCTGGTGAGTCAATGCCCGTCCTTTAAAAAGTGAAACCAAGCACAATTAATAATTCAAAAGAAAACAAGGTATTGCTTTGATAGCTTACTGTTTTCTCTGGTAATAGTACTTGTATATATGTGTCACTAATTGCACCCACATTAATGTTGTCCAAGTGTTTTATTTGAGAAGAAACCATTAAGACAACAGATTTTCATTTTTTGCTAAGCTCCACACATTTTAATATTCACACCAGAATGTGTGAAATTGAAGACACTGGTGTGTAGGAGTTGGAGTATTTTTAAATACCAACCATAGCAAAATAAAAGAAACTGTCCATCTGTGACAGACCTATATAATGACCTCTTTTCTACATTTTAATCTGCATAATGTAGCAAATTTTCACATTCAGAGTGGATTTACCTTTCTGCCTAAATGTTTATCATTCATGCATTTTAATATCAGCACTGTGGGAACATGAGGACAGTATTTGCTGGGAAAAGTCGAGTCTCACAAAGACCAACAGATTTAAGAGGAGCATGTGGCTTCCACAAGCGAGCGATAGATATTACTGTGTAAACACATCTGCAAACTGTGTCAGTTTGCTGTTGGTTTTAATTGCTGCTGCACTTTGGACCTTGTCTTTGTTCTGCGCACCTCGTTCTCTTATTATCCCCCAGTTGAGTCTATAATATTTCTGCCTATTGGACAAAAGGACAATGTTGAGCTCTAAAACTCCTATATAAAGAGCTCTGAAATGCTTTTTATTCATGAAATGCAGCATTTATTTGAAATAGAAACCTGAGATTAATTTTATACAACATAGTTTAATATAATGGTGAAAAAGGTGCATTTAGTTTCATCTATGGTTTGGCTCAAATATTCTACTATAATTGGATCAAAATATTAAATTAAACCTTTATTAAAATAGATCCTTCTGGTCCTATTTGGACTCAGTATTTATTGTTTCTCTGCTCAAACCCACCTAATGTGCATCAGTGGGTCGGCTTATAATCTAGCATAAAATAAAATAAAAGTAGCAAAGACTTGTGTCTCCAGGTATAGGCTGAGTTGTGCAAACATTAATAAAAAAGCAAAAAAAGAGAGTTACAATGATTGCACAAACAGCCTAAACAGCCAATTAAGTATTTTATTAACTTAAGACTGTTGTTATATATAAATTGACATTTTTGACTGAATATGCTGTTAGCAATCATTTCTGAATTGTATAATATTAGTCTAGCAAGGACATCTGATAAGACAATTTTTGTCCTTGAAATGCATTAATTTAAAACCATCTTTGTAATTTAATGACAAGTCATCATGCAGAAAATATTAATATTTATTATTTTCAATCAGTAATAACTAAACCTGAATCTCCTTTTACTTACATCAGAGGAAGGCAAATATGTAACTACAGTATTAACATTTCCTTTGTTATAATTTTTGTTTTGTCAGCTGTATTAAACTCTCCAGTTCTTCTGACTGACTGAAGTTTTTCCTCTTGAATCACCTCTTCTTTTATTGGTTATTTAACTAAACTTAGAATAAATTTAAGGAAATTTGTATTTGGTGATTTCTTTGTTGTAACAATGCTTTCTTAATAAATCGTATATGATAGGAAAGTCTGCTAATTTCCCTTTTGAATGGTGCCACATGAAAAATTTGCCAAATCTTCTCTGCCAGTGCAAAACATCTTATTTTGCTGTTATTTGGGGTCACTTTTTCAGAGCTTCTGGTGTCCCCAGGTGTTGCCAATCAGGTGCCGGGTATACAATTTATTGCCAAGAAGCATTTTTACAACAAAAAATTATCAACCAAACACAAATTTTCTTTCTTTTTATGCTAAATTTAAAAGGCTGCAGGTGTTTAATTGTTCATATGAATATTTGAAGATGAAAATATTTAATGAAATGTTTCTTCCTTAGAGCTTAACAAAAAAAAAAACGGTAGAAATGAAAGAAATAGGGTCATATTAGCTATTTATTTGTGCAGTTGTTGTAATTACCTTTAATCAGCTATTCATTGAAAAATAAATCCCAAAATAGTCCAGAATTTTTGTGAAGTTATTTTTATTTCTTGTAGCTGAATAAGTCAGAAGGAATTTGTTGTCTGAACCCAGAAACAGCAGCTGTTCTCTCATGTTTAAGCCTTATTATAGATCATGTTAAAGAGGAGCAGGTGTCCTGACAGAAACAATACCCTTGGAGCGCTCAAGGATGAACTATTTAAAGCTTTAAATTAAAACTACAGCAACATATATCGCGTTTGCTTTAATGCAGCTGCTTCAACACGATACTCATGATGAACTGAATCGTGTCTGATTAAACCGAGCTGTCTGCACTCTGCACGGTGACACCTTATCTCTGCGTTACCTCTTGTCCAGACAGATTATCCACTCGGCAGATTCTGACGGATGAGACGAAGTGTGCGCTGCTACCATCGTGAGCTCCAGCTGGAAGTCCTGCTGTTGATGCTGCTGCGGCTGCAGAGGAGGAAGAGGAGGAGGAAGGCTGCACCTTCACTTATCATCCAGCCTGCTCACCTCAGAGGTGCACTCACTGGTGTTGGGAATAAGAACAAAACTGACGCTTGTTCTGTTTTTTTTTTTTTGTTTTGTTTTTTTTGTTTTTTTCCTTTCCTTTCAAGGCTGTAATGGATAGCTTTTAGTTGCTGCTTTTTAGTGGCAAACCCTTTAGAAAGAAATAAGAGTAAAAACACGTGAGTTAACAGTTTTTCTTTTCTTTCCATGTGATCCAGAGGCGCCACAAACAGGGACTGAGGGGTGGCAATACCCACCCCCTTAAAGCTTTTTTTTCTCTCATTGTCCAGTCTCAACACAACTTGCTTCAACTCTGCTCAGGTTTAAATGTTTTATATCACATGTGTCAAACTCAAGGCTCACAGGCCAAATCTGGCCCTTGTTACCTTTTATCCAACTCCAAATGTAACACTTTAAATGTGAAATACAGTAGTTCAGCTGTTTCTCTTGTTTTCTTATGATACCTAGCCAATATTCAAGCCAAAAAATTTACTTTGAATTTTTCTCAAATCTTTGATTTTGGTATGGAAAGAGCAACAGAGAATTGACTTTAATTATTTTTTTCTTTCTTTATTATTAAAGACAAATTATTGAATTATTAGTGAGGGGTTTTCTTTTTTACCTGGTTTGATTGATTGTAATAAAACGTATCTCCAAGAAATAATAAAAGAAAAAAAGTTGTTGAGTAAGGCATACAAAATGAATGTTAATGATGTGTCTTTCTAAACTTAATCTTTTTTTCTTTATTCATTAGGTTTTGTATGTTTTAAATGATACATAAAAAACAATTTGGCAAAGGTCATTTGTATTTCCATAAGAATAATTTTTTATATAACATTTTTAACAAATCTTGACATAAATTCTCCCTTAGCATGGAACAGGAGACATAAGTGACTTTGACACTACTGGTCAAAGTGTTTTTTTTTAAATAACTTGAGCGCCACTTTGATGTGAGAGGGATTTTCATAGTGCAGCTACCCAAAACCTCTGTGTGCCACTTAGGAGATACTAAAAACCCAATGGAAAGACTCTCAAGTCACAATAGGGCCAAGTCAAGAGGCTGTATCTATTAAGGAAAATGCAATAAATATGGAAATTTTAGTCGCAGTCTCACTGAATTCTCTTTGCAACTTGAAGGAAACTGTGTGACCACATAGTTTTATAACCACTTTTAAAAATGAATCATTTCTGTGTGCACTGCTTGAAAAACTTGACTCTAGACCATGTGCATTGTTTAATAGCCCACCTAACACATCCTTGGCAGGCACCCCCACATTAATCTACATGCTGAACATTTTGGACCTGAAGAAAATCTGGTCTAAATCTGGTTTTAGAAAAATTGTCTTTCTTACTTTCTGTCGGAGGAAATCTCCTGTGCAGGTGTCAAAATACAGCTCTAATGCTCATGAAACCGAGTAGAGACACCCAGGACAACACTGAGAAGGGTTTGAGATACTTGCATGATTCTGGGACTAAATTAGGAAAAAAGATGTTGCACAAATTTTGTGAACACTTTTAATAATCAAGCAACCAAACTGTGCACTTCTGGAACTTGATAACAGTTCTGTATGCCATGAAGCAATAACATGTTAACAAATTTTAACAAATAGAATAAATAGAACTGCATATAGTTTGGCGCATCAATAACAACAAAGAAAGAGGAGACGAAACAAGTTTGTATTCTAAATTGTAAAGAAATCAGTTAAAGTTTTCTGAGTTGTCTAATCTGCTCAGTTCATGAATGAATATGATGGAGATGTAATTACTACCAAACAAACACAAACTAAAACCTGAAGATGATGATCCTGGAAGAGAAAAATATTCATTCTAAGTAGCTTAAATCGGGCTCTCCAATCTCTGGTGCTGAGGTCACCGAGGTAGTTAAAAAGCTCCTCGGAGGCAGGGCGCCGGGGGTGGATGAGATTCGCCCGGAGTTCCTTAAGGCTCTGGATGTTGTAGGGTTGCGTTGGTTGACGCGAC
>JARVJO010000061.1:13004118-13028087 GCA_031762555.1 Cynodonichthys magdalenae | reverse complement strand
CCGTTTCCATTCAGCTTTTCTGATGCGAAATTTCAAAATGCGAATTAAGAAACGTTGATGGAAACACGGCTATTGTTTCATTGTGATCTGTAAACTGCTCTGTTGAATCTCTGAGTTCAGTATTTGGCTAACATCAAACAGGAGTTTGGAGCCAAAAATAACTATTTAAATCATTCTGCAAAACTAGACAGTTTCTTCTAAAATGAAACCAGATTGTATGAAGCAATATCACTTAGTGGTAATTAATGATGCAGAACTTTGCACTGTATTCATATCACTGATTATTATTCCATCTAATCAAAAATACTTTGAAAAATAATCCTTTTGTAGATAGTCATCTTTATCACTTTATAGCAAGTATCATGAAACTGGGTATTGTTCTGTTGCAGAGATTTATGACAGACCCTCTTTTTATCTGGATTTTAAAAAACTACCTCCATATATTTGTCTTTTGAAAGCAATTTGTAGATTTTAAGACTTGGACGTTGATATCTGTAGCCACAATTTAAAACAAAAGTACCTTGTGCTGTCAGCCCCAGAAGGTTTATAACAAAGCTAAGCAATTTTTCTTTATTGTGGTCTGAAGTAGTGGAAAGATTAGAAAAAATGTTCTGTTCTCTTTGTTCTGGGCGTTTGTTTGAAGAGCCCGACTGTGCTGCATCACACAGGAAGCTTTTTAAGCAGGGATTGTTTTGTCTCTTCAGTGCTGTTCAAGGTAAAAAGTATAAGCATTAAATAGAGTTCTAGAAAATGTCTAACTAATGGATAATAGTTTTTGTTTAATCTGCAGTTGACATCTTTTCTCTTTCTTGTTACTTTCAAGAAAAAAATACTTGTCATCTGCAATTATCCATCTTTGTAAGATCCACTGTTTAGTTTTCCACAGCTGTGTCCTACTTTTCACATCGCTCATGATCTTCCTTACTGGCTGTCTGCTCTTTGTAATTGTAAACACTTTTTAAGACACATACAGTGTTTTGAGTAGTCTGCCTGCAAAATGTACAACTGCTTAAAATTTCAGTGGTATTAAATCTGTCACAAAAGTCTCCACAGAAAGGAACGTGAAGAGAAATGTTATATTTATTTAACAAATGAAAGAGTTGAGTTTAGTGTTGGTGGTCCAAATTATCTGCCCCTCAGCAGCTGTGAGCTCGACCAACACACCAGTGTCTTATTTTTCCAAGTAAAGGTTAAAGGAGGAGTGAAATTCTCCCTCACCTGTCAATGTCTGTAAAACCAACAATGTAACACCCCCACGCACCAGAAAGATAACAAAACCATAAAGTGTCTGTCTGTGTCAAAACAATAAAACTTTGTCTGTTTCTTAACTTGGTATTATTTAATTCTGATCAACACAGGTCTTCAGTACCTTTTCCAATGAGGACTATGATCGACGTAATGACGATGTTGACCCAGTCGCCGCGTCAGCAGAATATGAACTGGAGAAGAGAGTGGAAAAGATGGATGTGTTTCCGGTGGAGATTGAAAAAGGTGGGTCTAAACTAAAGTCCTAAGCAAGGTGGAAGATTTCAGAAAAAGTCAAAGTAAGTCCAATATAAGTGTTTTTGTTTTTTTATATTTGAGTGTGTTTTAAATTATTTTCATTTGCATTTTATGTGTGAAAAAAGTTTTCTTAAATGTGGTCAAAGCACAATAACATTTAAATCTTAATAACATTGTAGCATAGAAAATCATAACATTCAGCTTATTTGTTTTCACCCACTCTTCAAATTTTCTGCCACCAGGAGACAATGGACTTGGGATCAGCATCATAGGAATGGGAGTGGGAGCTGACCAGGGTTTGGAAAAACTTGGCATATTTGTGAAAACAATAACGGAGAATGGAGCAGCTGAGAAAGACGGACGGTGAGTTGGTGTCATAAATTTCCTTTGTGTGCAGCTGTACACTCCAGTCGTCTATCACAAATTAGTCACTCATAATAACACATGCATAAAGCTTAATCATTGGTTTTAGTATTTCACAGCAGGAATTCCTAATTCCTCAGGGGATGTACAGTATGTTGACAAAAACATATATGACAAAAACAGACCAGTCTTAGTTCTAATCTCACAATAAAGTTGGAGGAACTATTTTTTTTTCTACTTTGTCTGCTGATTAAAAATACCACAGAGTGCACATAACTCGGTTAATTAAAATCCTTTGAAATGCACTATCTTCTGTTTTATGCAGGATACAGGTGAATGACCAGATAGTAGAAGTGGATGGTATCAGTCTGGTGGGAGTGACCCAGCTGTTTGCTGCAACAGTGCTAAAGAACACCAAAGGCACAGTCAGGTCAGTTCAACTCCTCACCGTAAAGATTTTTCAGTCTACAAGCGTGTGCTACTAGTTTGCTTCATGACAGTTCAGAGGTTTGGCATGTTTTTTTTTTACTGAATAGGCTAAATGAGGTATTATGCTAATGATTTATCATAGGAAAATTAGACACCCACAGCTACAGGGTGAGTCTGAAATTCCATGTCCAATTTGCATATTTCTAGTGAAAAAATGGCAAAAACCTGACCAGTGTAAAGGGTTTCTCTGCAGTGTGTGTAGTGTTACATTGTACAGTTTGTACTTTTGGTCCCATCTAAAACAGTTTCCTGATTGGACGGGAGAAACCAGGAACTCAAAGCGAGGTAGCACGCCTCATAAGTGAGACACTAGAGCAAGAGAAGAACCAGCAGCAGCATTTGGATGATCTTTATGAACACTCAACGGAAGAGGTGAGTCAGCTGGTCATAAAGACCATAGATTTGTCACCGATTATTCATCTGTAATGTATTCACAAAGGGCTTTTACCAACACTAAAATGTCTAACTATGGCAAGTCATGAGCCCAGTATAAGCCCCTTTATCACTCCCAGCCCAGTCCCTCTCAGTTCATCCAGGAAATTAGCATCTGGCTGTGAGTGAGCCATGTGTCACAAATCTGCTGTGTTGGAAAAGGTTCATTCAGCCTCCATCTGTCTGTCAGAGTTGTGAAATGTTTGCTTTCTGAAGTTCAAGCCACCACAAGCCTCCGTTTTTGCAACAGAGGAACTTTGCAAAGACTTAACAGGATTTACTGGAGCAGACAAATTCAGAAAGGTCTTTGGTTAAGTGAAGGGAGAATGTTGCTCATGTTCTTTACCTTTAATGCTGTGAACATGTGTAGCTGAGCTCCTGAAGTATCTTCTGTGATTCAGTTTAATGATGTTAAAAAGGTTAATGAAATCTTTTGATGGAAAGTTATTACACTCTTTCATCCAGAGTGGGTTAGACATTAGGAGTGTTGTATACATAGTGTTGAATATATATTTGTGTAGGAAAGGTGTGTTGGAGTTAACAGCGTGGGATATATTTCAGGAGGAGCGGTATGAGGAGGACGATGTAGTCGAAGAGAGGATTCTGGGGTCCAATTTCTCTCCAGGGAGGAACGTAGAGGTGTTTGAGCTGCCCGATTCAGAGGCCTTGTTCATGCCATCCAACATGGACACCTCCCAAATGGCCTTCAAGTTCAAAGAGGTGCACCCTCATCAGCATTCTGTTGTCTATGTTTCTGTATTTTTTATCTAATCGAATGGAACAAAACATTTCATTGTCTTTGTTTCCCACAGCTGCAGGTTAAGCACAGCATCGCAGTAGCTGAAATAAATCAACTAAAGATAAAGGTAGGATGAACTTGAATTATATGGCAATAAAAATAGTAAATTCATGCCTCAAAGTATAGATTAAATGAAAACGAGAAAAAATGAAGTATAGGTGTCAATCAATATTTAGTTATTTAGTTTGTTAAACCTTTTTTGTGTTTGTATTAACATGTATAATTTGACTTTTACCTCTTGTGCCCTATTTTTACTTGATTATGTAGGTTTAATTTAACTTTTCATTTCAGTAAAATTAACACAACTTTAATGTATCATTTGTTTTGTTGCTTTTAGTAGGTTTTTGTAAAACAACTACAAAAAGAGTCACACTTAATGCAGAAAATATGTATGACATAGTTCTTTTATATCTGCTTTTGTCACAAACTGTAATACAGAGACTGTTTGACAACTAGTGACTCAGCTGCTAAGCAAATTATTAAGCAAATCTGTCTAAACTAACATGACCCCTTTCTCTGTGCAGCTAAAGAAATCAGAGGAGGACAAATCATTGTGGGAAGTAAGAGAATCTGCACTGGAGCAAAAAGTTGAGGATAACAGCGACAAAATCTTGAAGTTGGAGAATTACTGGCTGGAAGCCCAGGCGGTGTGTAAAAGTGTGAACGAACAATTAGCCGAGACTCAGTCTCAGTACGAAGCGCTGGACAAGAGATACAACAAGGCTAAGAAACTGATCAAGGACTACCAGCAAAAGTGAGTTTGTTCTAGATTACAGAAAACTTGATTATAAAAGTTGATTATGTTTAATTCACTGAATCATATTTATTCTAATAATGTGTAAATTATGTGTGTAGTGTACATGTAAATGAAATTCTGAATTTTTGTACAGAAATTTATGACAGATTAGGCAACTCAGATTATATTTCTTTAGATTCAAAGCAGTAATGAGAATTTTAGGATGTGAAAATACAAAAAAAAATTGTAATCTAAAGACGGACTGGGTGAAAATAGTAGTAGTAGTATATTGACAGCAGTGACAGAATTGTGTATTTTGTGTATCATATTTAAAAATGTATTTCCTTGTAGATTTAGGGTTATATTTAAACTTTGTTTTTATTAAGTGGTTTAATTATAATCCGATGAAACTCACGAAGTTACATTCTAAGATAGAGATTTTCTCTTCCCCCTACAGAGAAATAGATTTTGTGAAGAAAGAGGAGGAACTGAAAAAACTCCTAGATGAAAAAGACAAGTTGTACAAAGAGCAGCTGGAGAGCTTACAGATAAGAGTGAGATGCAGCAACAATGAAACTCAAAGTTTATTCGCCTGCAGAGAAATCAGCTCGAGTGACTTTTTGTTTTTGGGACTTCAGATTGCAGCCCTCGAGTCCAGAGGTTCTTCAGTTGTGGAAAGTCGGAGCTGTCAGGACCCTGCAGCTGAAGAGAGACGAGGCAACCGAGACTCAGTCAGCAACTCCCAGTCTGTTGACTCTCTGTTAGGTACTAACAATGTAAAATATAAAACTTGGGGCAAAAAATATAGTTGTTTGTGGGTGGGATCATTAACATGTGGCATCAGTTACTTGTTGAATTTATTTTTAAAGTAAAATGCTCAAATAGCTTTATGGCTCCACACAGTTGCCACAGTAATTAAAAGCCTAAATGGTTTTAATTTTTTTTATATTTTTTAAAATATTTTTACTGACTTAAACACATCATGAAAATTAATTTAATATGCATTGATTTATTTATGAGCTGTTTATGCAGAGGTTTGGGAACTTTTCAGTAAGAGTGCTCAAATTGTAAGAGCATTTGCTGTGAACTTTGATTCTGCTTTTTTTCTTTTATTCGTGTTTTTTTGACCACAAGAATCTGAAACTAAATAGAAGCCTGGGGTATAGTTTTCAACTTGCCCTGAAAAGAAGACAGTACCTCAAAAACAACTCTTTGAACAGTGGGATGTATACGGTTCTTAACATTTCTTGCTGCTTGCTGGTTTGGTACTTTGAGGGATTTTGTTTGTTTATTTCATTGATTATGTAATTGTCTGAAAAGTAGAAAAAAAACTGCATGAGTTTGTATTTTCAAAACAGAAAATCTGTTAAAATACTAATTTCTGCTCACTGTCAGACTCTACTCCTGTTGTGCTGCTCATCTCTTTTTGTGTAAAAAAAAAAAAAAAAAAATTTTTTTATATATATATATATATATATATATATATATTTATTAAGGGTGCAACGATACAGAAAATTCACGATTCGGTTTTGTTTGATACTTTAGTGTCATGGTTCGATATTTTTTACCACGCACGTCTTAACTTGTAATTTATTGAAATTAGTTATGAACATTTGTTTAACCTCAAAAGTACAGTTTTTAAATTAAATGTTGCTGAAACCGCAAGTTTCTCAATGGCTCTGTGCTTGACAGTGCAGCTTAGGTGGAGCAGTCGAACACAGATCCACTGATCCTTCAACACAGCTCATCTTCAGAAAACATGTTGATGAAACCAATTTTAAAAATCTGTTTTGTTTGATATCGAACGGTTTGATACAGATACATGTATACACTTTATATATATATATATACATACATACACATTCAGTGATTAGTGACTAACTTAGTCCACATTCACTTTTATTTTTCCTCTCCTGTAGAGCAAGATTGGAGCGAGTTAATCCCTGAAACTCAGCGCTTGGACACAAGTGCTCAGAAAGCAAAATGCCGGTTGGCTCAGAAGTCCAAACGCCAGGCTCCATCTCGGAACAAGCTGAAGGAGAACCTCGATTCTCCTCATCCTCAGGTCTGTGCAGAGTAGTTTATATTTTGTGATTTGACGGCTATACCAGGAAAAAAAAATGTTCCTGTATTTATGCTTCAATCTAAGAGGATTTGAAAGCTCATGAGCAGATCAGCCACAGTGAAAGTAGCATTTTGTTATGTTGTAATACTAGTTGGCACTTAGATGGCTGTTTTATTCTCTGGCCACTCTGCTTTTGAGAGTTCTTTTTCTTTTATAAAAGAGAAAATTTACCAGACAATTTAAAAATATAATAGAAAATATTGTTTATGTTCTCCTCAATGCAATAGTGCATCATCATCATAACAATGAAATGTTTTGTTCCATAAATAGCTTGTATCCCCTTTCCTGGAATTGTTTGTGTAAATAATTGGTTTGATCTCTCCAGGAAGCAGAAGAAGACGACGATGATGAACAGGAGCAGGGATCCATCAGGAGGCGGAGGTCCATCCAGGAAAGCCTGACCCTCCCCGTCCATGTCTGTTATCCCACAAACGGACAAAAAGATGATCCAGGCGAGTCTAGAGATGCTTCCCAGAGTAAAGCAGAGCTTTCCAGCAGTTTGTCTTTGTCACCATCACAAGGAGACAGTATTGAAAGCTGTGGAAGTCCTCCTTTGTCGCCTCCAAAACACAGTTCCTCACCTCAATCTCCTCAATCTCCTCAATCTCCCTCTGGTTTCATGCATAACGTTAAGAAGAAGGATTCTAAAACCAAGGGGAAAGAGCTCAAAGGTATGCAAAAATCCAAATGTGATGCCTGGAATAGCAAAGCATTTTCTTTTTACTGAGACTGGTATTTCTTTTTTTTTTTTTTTTTTTTTACAGAGGAGCTAAGTGAGGCTTCCTCTGCAGCAAAACCTAAAAGACGATTTCCAGACTTTGGGCAAGTATTCAAGTTATTCACTAATCAGCTGCAACCACGTTCACACCCCTTTTTAAACTAAATAAATGATACATATGATTGAAACAGGGGCCTCCGAAAGTCAGGTGGGAAAGGAAAAAAACATGACAAAGAGGCGATGAGAGCATCTTTGGACAGCAGGTATTTTGTTACAGCATAGAATTAAATACAGTTTTTATAAATAAGAATGATTCATATTTCATAACTTAACACTGCTGGGCTTTTGACTTGTTACAAATATACAAATTCCTGTGTACTCGTATAACAAAGTTACAAACTAAAGTAAATGTAACTACAAATGTGTCTGTAGGGGGTCCAGGGGGTCTTCAGACCTGCTCGAGGAATCTGGAGGGAACCTGTCTCCTGCAGAGTCGATGACCTCCGTCCCCACCTGCATGCCGTTCTCCTGGTTTGGAGACAAAGAGAGGGACAGAGACAGAGAGCCCTCCTCGTCCAGCAGCAGTCTGCCGTACACTATGAATGAGACCAGCAGTGAGCAAAGCCAGGATCGTAAAAATAAGGTACCAGTCTTCCTGTAAATTTCCTACGAGGGCAACATACGGGGTACAGAATATTCATTACGTTTCTGTTTCCTGGTTTGTTTATGACGTAAGCTAAAATAGCTAAAATGTTTGGATCCATCCGAGGAAGGAGAGACATACTTTTAATTGAGCTAACACTTTTCCCCAAAGGGATTTAGTGTTGAGGAGTTATTACTTTTTAAATGTGTTTACAACAAAGTTTTAGTGCAGTATAGTAGTAATCTTTTGTGGACTTTCATAACGTTAATGAGTGTCAGAGCTGAACTTTACTCATAAGATAAAACGCAGATCAGTAAATACAAACAAGTAAAAAATATGCTTTTGTATTATTTTGTCTTGCAAACAATTTAATCCATACACAGACTTAGAAATTGTTTTAGACACAATTTTGTTTGTGAGAGAAAAGTAGCAGAACGATCAGAAACGACAGCGTAATGTGTCTAAAAAACTTGTAGTGTAAAAACAGCACCTCTCGCATCATATTTCTTTGGTTAATTTAAAGTTTCTCCTCCTCGTCCGCTGGTTCCCTTCTCTTAAGTGAGCTGTAGCCCAACAAACGGCAAATTATACCACTTTTACTCCCAAGAGCACTGAAAGTTTTGAGTTGTTGTCAAGCATGGTTGGATTGTGTTGCATATTAGACTCAGCTGCTTTAAAGAGAAGAACTCCTGCTAAACTTTTATTTTATTCACACATCTGTGTGTTTTGTCTTTAGAATAGAGAAATAAAACGTGGAACGAGTTTTAGAGGGAAATTACTCAGATTAAACAAAGAAGAATAAATTTCCACCAAAATAAGTGTGTGTTGTTGTCTGTGTGGGAATATCGTGACCTAAATTTGCAAGTGATAGAGCAAATGTACCCGGTGGGAAGCCTGGCAGTCGTTCAGGCTTTGGTGGGCTGCTGTTCCCAAAATACAGTTTAATGAGTTCAAGACACGAGCTGAAGCTGCAGCAGCAGATTACAGAGAAACACTTTGGTTCTGTTCCTGTGTGATTTATGGTATGTTTCATTTAATCTGTCTGTGATTTGCTTTCTGATTTATCCCTGTGGGCCGTGTTTCCTTCAAACAGGCAAATCTCTCCTGGTCCTCTTTATTCAGTCGCTCATTAGATTTGGTACAGTATACTCATTTTTGTTCCACCTTCAAAACACAGTAGTGGATCACTAACTAACTATGATTTTTAACTCTTCACTTTCGACACACCCTTTTAATGTTTCGTTGTCACTTTTGTAGTGGGTATGTGGTAAAGTTTCTAGCAGCAAATTGTACCCATTTTTTTTTTTTATTGATGTTAAGAAACCATTCAGGCTAAAAGAAACAAATGAAGCCACAAAAAATTTCAAGACACGTTGAGCCTAACTGGAAAAGATCTTAATATTAAATTTAAGCCAACATGATGTGCAATTTTATTATTTGTGATACTTAAAGCATTTCTATGTGCAGAAGCTTTGTCAGCACTTGGCATTAATAATTTATTCTTAACATGCATACATCATAAACCCTTAACTAACCAAACGTCTCCTTGAGTGAAAACGTTACCTCATACCTGACATTTGTGTTTTTTAGTGATCTTTTATTAGCAGTAGCACTGTTAGTTGCTGTAGTTTTGGTGGTGGATTGTTTGATTTTATTTAGTTTGAAAATTGTGCACAGTAGATTCTGATCTTTTTTTCCTTCGCTTGTTGAAGGTCACAGTTGGTCTTTCCTGTATAATCAATAACTTTAACAGCTGCCACTGTAATAGTTTTAATCATTTGTGAGAATATAGACCACTTTTAACCTCTTTTGTTTTAATGTTTGCCTCTCATAGTGACTTTAAAAGAAAGAAAACTGTTTGGTGATGTGTTACATTTGTAAACGCGTTCCTTCTTTCCACTTGTTCCAGAGTTTTTCACTCATAGATGATTCTAACCCTGCCAGTCCCAGTTCAGACCTCTCTGGGTTAGTCGCTGAACCCATTCTGTCTGGGCGCTCACATACTTTAATCTTCTCTTCTAGCGAGGTGAGTGCTCTCCTTGTTGCACCGTCACAAAAGCTGTGCAGGATGCCTTGATGCAGCTGAAAGGGGACATTCTCAAGCATGCTCTTTGAGCCCGCTCTCCCCTTTCAAAGCTCAGATTAAACCATGAATGGACAGAGAATATGAGCGCTGCATGTCTGTCTGTTTAAGCTGTTTTGTTTTGTTTTGAGGCTTAGCTTCTCTTAAGTTGGCTGTGATTGGAATGGTGCATATGTTTCCTTTTTTATAGTTTGCTTTGTTGTCTGCTCAGTGATGTCTGCATTTTGCTGGGATAGTCAATTTTCACATTTCAGTGAGAAGAGATTGACGTAGATCAGATTTACTGGTAGTTTTCTGACATTGCACGCTTGTTTTCTGTGTGCCAGCTTAGAAAACTTTTTCTTTAAACGCTGTAGTTGGATTTTTTGTGTGTGTATATTCAGGTGACTTATTGCCTATTTGACTCCTTAAAAAAGGTTACAAACATCTCTCTACATCTTCACGTTATTAACACACTCACTGTCGTAGAGCCATATCATGTGGCTTAATAAGAGGTGTGTATGTACAAGTATATACTATATTATTTTTATTATTAATTTTTCAATAAGTACATGTATATTATTTTGCAACAAACAATAAGTTTAAAGTAGAAATACTGCAACCAAAGTAACCGTATCTTTCATTTAACCTCCATCTGATGTTTTTCTGTGCAGACTCTGGATGATGAACCAGTGGCTGTAGGAAAGGAGTATCAGTGGCAGAACAGACCAGTTTCTGAGTGGACCAATCAGCAGGTCTGTCACTGGTTGATGGGCATGAATATGGACCAATACACACCTGAGTTCACAGCTAAGGGTGTCGACGGGCAGCAGCTCCTGAACTTGGACAGTGAGAAACTGAAGGTAAACTATGTTCTGCATCTTTAAACAAGAGTACAGTGATGTAGGTGGAGTTAGGAAATAAACAAATCAGGCAGCTACTGCCCCTTGGTGGCCGGAGTGTTTTTTGTGTATTTGTACTGTTACTAGTAGTTGCAGTTGTTTGATTTGTGTATTTTTTTTTCAAAGTCACACACTTGCTTCTTTCAGGCACTTGGTGTTTCGAGTCAAAGCGATCGTTCAACTATCAAGAAAAAGCTTAAAGACATGAAAAAAGCCCAGGAGAAGCTGGAGAAACAGCGAGAAAAAAAGGAAAAAGAAGTTCGACGCAGTGCTAAACTGCCTGTTTCTAGTGACTCTGTCTGCTGAGGAATCAGCTCTGTTCTCAGAATCAAGTCTTCCCATGAAGCTCGTCTCCATGCAGAACTCAAAACCTGTTTTCCTCTGCAACCTGACCATCTCTGACCTGTTGGCCAGCTGGGAACTTCCTGTGTGACGTTTCTGTTTTCCCTGTGCAGCTTTTCTTCAGGTGCATCTACTCAGTCCTGAGACAGGAGACGTTAGATGATGGCAACTTGGAGTATAATGTGTGTGTTGGACTGGGAACAGCTGATAAAGTGACTGTTATGTCATGTATCATATCTGACTGCTGGAGTCTACCCATTCTGTTGTGATTTATGTTCATTTTATCAATGTTTTCTCTCAAATGAATTAACTTCAGCTTCAAACATTATCTGAACAATGAGGAAAGTTATATTTGGCTTGTGACCAAAATGAATATTCAGAAATTTTCACCACTAACCTAGAAGCTAATTGTAAAAGTCTGTACTCAAAAATGATTTTAGTTCTTACAGATCGTGCGTACTTACTCATGAAAGTAATATGTAATCAGCTTTTTTTTTTTTTTAAATACACTTTGTATGTTTTCTGAAAAATGTGTTCTGTGTCGAGCTCTTGGTGGGAACAGTTTTTGTACAGTTCTGATAAAAGCACTATATTTGTCTTTTAAGCTTGAGTGGGTTTAAAGGTTTTTAATGTATAAATAAGTTTATACTTACGTCTGTTAACTGCATATTTTTTACTTTAATTCCATCGTACGTTTTATATAAAGTTTTCTACTAAGTAGAATAGCTAAACCGTTCATTTTCTGCTGGAAGAAAAGCAACAAAATGATGTGGGGACCAGGTGAACGCTGCTGCTCTGTGCTCGACTCAGGCTCGGTATCACTCAGATGGTACCGCAATGCTGCAAGTGAATAAAGACACAAAGAGGTCCTCACAGGACCAAAAGACAGAAACCGGTGTGTTAAATGTGAGGCTAAACAATAAACATGTTCTGTACAGAATATAGTTTGACTGCAGGAACATTTTCGTCGTCGAGAAGCGATTCTTGGTACACACAGCATCAATAAAATAAATTTTCACTCGTCGTGGGTTGTTTATTTCACTTGTTTATTCCTATACAGCAAACTGGTAATAACCACAATATTTCAAATTGTTTTTCAGCAGCACTTTTTCCAAACAATTGTTTTAAATAATTTATTAAAGATTTTCCTCCAACAGAGCATCCTGCAAGAACTTTTTACTTTAAAGCCCCCAGCTGTCAGCTCAAGTGCAGTTAAGCCAATCGCAAACAGAAACATCTTCAACACTTTTCCTCCACTTGCATAGAAACAGACTGAATCTGCAAATTCGTATTTGCTGAACATCATCCCCTCAAATAGGTGCTCACAGTGCAACACAATGAACTAAAGCTTATTTAACAGATTCCTAATATTGCAACAGACACCAATACTTTGCAGGTATTATAGGTTACAGGTGACAGAATGCTGAGAACAATCATGTTTGTAAATAAACAATGCAACAATAAAATCTTGCTCTACACATATCTGTCCAGTTTTCTAATTTAACAAAATATAAATTCACTTTGTAACAATTGTCCAAAATTTGACCTAAAATCAAACATTCTGACCAGACGGCAGAAATGTTTAGTTTTAAATCAAAAGCTGTAAACTTCTAAGGTTTTTTTTTTTCCCCCCATCACAAAACAAAATAAAAAATTCAAAGTTAACATAAAACAGATAAGAAACCCTACAAAATCAGTTAAGCAGAATAAAAGTAAACTAAAAGGAGTTCTGATTTCCAAATGTAACATTTTAATCTTCAGTGCAAACACTACTGAGAGCAGAAGGAAATTAAATGTATTCCTAGAAGAAACCAGATTAAATCTAATCCGTGCACCAGAATATTTCAACCTAGTTAAAATACAGTAACAATACATTATTCCTGTTCAGTAGGTGACACTGGAGCTCATTTATAAACCTGGAGTTTTTATGTTTAAATAGTTATTTCCAAACAAGATGCTCCTTGTGAAACTTAAAACATTTGGCACTAAACGTTTCTCCAGACATCCTTTTCTTTTAAACTTACTGTACGAACGGATCAGCTTAAACACTAAAACTCACTAACGGTAATCTCTTTTGCACTGTGCTACAAGATTTATTTTAGTTTTAGAAACTTCGAAATGTCGTCATGTCCTTTGGCTCTTTGCTCGGGACGCACCAGTCGTCGGCCTCGTGGATGGTCTTGTAGTGCTTCCAGGCCGACTTGTTGTACACGGGGAGCCTCTCGATGGACTCGGTGGACAGCGCCTGAGATAAGAAGTTGATCAAAGTTAATACGCTCTCAGTTTTTCACTGAGCAGGAGGAACATTTAGCTCTAATGCGGTGGAACTCCAGTTACCCGAATGTAGATCACAGCATCGGTCCCATATCCCTCCAGAGAGTACAGCTTCAGGTCGCCCTGAAAGTACCGAGCGTACAGCCGGGAGATGGGCAGGCCGTGACCATAACCAGCCTGGGAAGAGAAAAAAAAGAATTAAAGGGATAAAAAATCACTCCTTTAATACAAACTGTTTTCATGCCGACTCAAGAAATTAAAAGAAAATACACAAATCCTGAGAACTCTCCTGAACGAAAGGACCAGGGGCCTCAACCGTGGGTGCGCCAGCTTCCACGCAGACAGCCACGCAAACTTTTTCAGCTGCCAGTTTTAAACCACAAACTCCTGAATCTGACGTAAATACACAGAAATATACTTCATCGTGTTTTTTGGATGTAAGAAGTATTTTTAGTCTAAGCTTTTATGCTATGAAACTGAACCACATTTAACCTCAGAAAACAAAACAAAACACACCTACAAAATTAAAAAAACAACCTCACTCCAGTGTAAATTGTAAAAGTTTTTAGATTTTCCTCATATGCAGATGTAAACACGTCAGTGACCACAGCCTGCGAGGCACACAGAATAAACTGGGTGGAAATCATCTAAGGAGTGCGTTCATTCCCACTGAGAAGAAACTGTGAGATCAGCAAATTAGTTCAGAACCACTCACTGTCGTCCCTGAGCCGCACCGGGCCCCTGAACAGGATATTAATATTTAAAGCTCTAAGTTTTACCAAGGAGAATTACACGCGCTGGACATATTTGCATAGATTTTACATACATGGAGGCGTGTCGGGAGGATTCTCGTGAGCTCAGTCCCACATTTGTTTGGATGTTTGAATGAAAAGAGCGCAGAAACATGCGTGAGCACGGTTTGATACATCTGAATATTTCTGTGAGTATAAACTTTTACACTTTACGCCAACTTTTAGTATAAAAGCTTCACACTCTTTGAGACCCCTTGAGTGGATGAACAAAAAAAGCTTAAATAAACCAATTATTTCACTGACTTTGTATCGAATATAAAGAGGTGAACAGCAACAGTTATGTGCAAAAGTCTTAAACGTTGCACGACTTTCAGAAAACCTGAAAATCAAGACCACTTTGAAAGATTGCATAAGAGTAATAGTTTCCCACAAGGTTTTATTTAGGTTTTCCTTGAAATTAACTTCTTCTGATTTAAGCATCTAAAATAAAACATTTCAACATTCACTCGAACGTCACTGACCAGAGGAGCGGCGCGAGAATCGTCGATGCTGGGCCGCGGGGCCGTGGAGTACGTGTAGGTGAACAGGCGGTCGATCTTACGCAGCGGCACGCCGCCTCCTCGGTCGCACACCTGACAAGGATTACACAACAAGAACGATTTCTTCTCCAGCAAAACATTTGCTTCATTAAACTTTCACACGACAGTTCATTCTGCTTTGCACATTTACCCTCACAGTCAGATCTTCCTTTCCCAGCGCAACTTGCGCATTAATGGGCGGATACTCCATCGAATCTCCGTGTAGCTCCATCGTGGCCCGCATGGCGTTCTGTGACAGTCGACACAGAGACAAAACATGAAGCCGTGAGGTGAGAACAGGTCCCATGGTGGGAGTTTAAAAAGCAAAGCTCACCTTAAACAGCTCAAACACCATGTGATACAAATGTGATGGAACGTACACCACAGTGATGGGCTTTCCATCCCCTTTGGCTGGAAGGACAAACATGTATTAACTGCACTTGAACAGAACTACTTCCCTGATAAGGCATCGTAAAGTAGGTGAAATGATCAATTTTGTCCTCATGGATGCCCGTGCTAAAATCCAAACCATTGAATTCCTCCAGGATCAGCTCAGGAGAGTTCATGTAGTAACGATCACAAAGGTTTCTTGCATTTTCGTACGCATCTACAAGGAAACGGTTTGTTTTTATTCAAAGCTTTATTAATAAAGTTGGTCAAAACGTTCCTCGTGATGCAACCAAAAACCATCAATTCTTACCCCTGATAACCTCGCTGACCCCACAGTGTGGATCGATACTGCCGATCTGTTTGGGGTGAGCAGGATTCACTTCGACGTTCCCACCGAACAGGAGAGCTGAAACGAGAAAGTGGACACTTAGAAAGAAAACGGCCTCAGATCATTTGACCCGTTGATGCACAAGAGAACAAATGTCTCCAAGTTCCGAGTCCAAATTCAAAACTTTCAGTCTGATGGTTTAATTCATCTTCTGTCAGTTTAATTTCCCTTCATTGTATTTATGAAAAGCAACAAATATGTTGTTAAAGAGCATTAAAATGATCCTGAAGGCTGAAAAAAAAAAAAAAAGTAAAATAAACCAGAAAAGCTGATTAAAACTAAGAAACTTGTCTCAGACTTGGTAAAAGCCACAAGTCCATCATAAAATTACTTATTATTGAAATTATTATGTGATTGCTTTATAATAAGAATCTTAACAGGTAAAAGAGGATTTTAATCAAGATTTGCCTGCCTAAGACTAATAAAGTGGACTTCAGTTTAATGTTTCAGAAACTCATTTTTATCGCTCACGCTGTAAGATGGAGTTGGACAATGTTTTTTCCTCTGTCTGTGTGTGGACATGTTTTTGTTACCTGGTGGGGTCAATTTTTGACCATTTTCTCTGTACACACATAGCCTGGTGAGGAGCCACTGTTCCTTATGGAAACAGAAGCCCAGTCCCCATTGGGAGAAATACTGTTGGTGGGTCAGAGGTTTGGTTAAGGACTAAGGTGTAAATTGAGTTTAGACTAGGTTTAGGGTCAGGTGTGTACCTGTGAGGTTAGGTTTAGAGCGAGGGTTCAGGGTTAAACTATAGAAATGAAAAGTGAATAATGGAAGAAAATGCAAAGTCCCCATGAAGACAGAAAAACAAACCTCTGTGTGTGTGTGAATATATCCTATGAACCAGTAGATGCATTTTAATAAAGCTTTGAAAAGGTTATTATTGGATGTACATCTACAACTGATTAACTTTTGGAGTCAGCTCCATTCAAGATGGCCGCCACAGCCTGCTGACTTTTGAAAACATTAAAACGACTATAATTCAGTCAGTTTTAGGGATACTGAGCTACATTTTGGTGTGGTAATAGCTGAGTGATATTCACAACACATACTCCAAGCTCTAACACATCTTGCCTGAGATCACATCATTTACAAGGTTTGACTAAATGACTTTCATCCCTGGTCAACATGACGACTAAGCTTTGAGTTTAGGTTTCATTTTCAGCCACTTTAGTATCCAGTCATCATCTTTACTCCTTTTTTCCCCCAATCTGAAACCTGACCAGCTGTGACAAAGAGTTCATGAGACGCCTGCTCAACGAGTTTATCTACTCGGCCTTTCAGTAACATGAGCTTCCATTACACTTTTGTTGTCGTTGCTGCAAACATTTGAAAAAGCACTTTAAATTCTTAGTTTGCAGATGTAAATATGTTTATAGACTTCAAAGCTTCACAAATCGTGTGATTTATTCTACTTGTACTGGAGCATCTTGATTACACCTGCAGCCGATTTTGATTTAACAAAAAAATAAATAAAATAAACAACCAACAATAACTGATCACCTGTTAGAAACGTCACACCAAAGATTAAAAAAAACATCTCACTGTGTTGATTAAGCAGCATCCTGATGGATATCCTGCTCATGTAGAACCGATCCAGAAAATACTGAACGTTCTGGCTGACCACTGGGTCCGTGCCGTACGCCTCTTTGTACTCCACGACCCCCTGAGCCATGGTGGGGACGACGTCATTGTGGCGATTTCTGATTTTGATCACTGCATCTGTGAAACTAATTAAAAACAAAACAATTAAAAAAAAACGTTAGAAAATAACCAGCAGTAACAAATGAGCTACTTCTTAGCATAACTCACTCATATGTGACTTTCTCATCGTCTGCATTTTTGTCTTTGAACTCAAGAATATCCTGAAAACTTTGCATGTACCTACGTGGAAACAATTCAAAATTTTACTGAAGGCAGGAGTGTAAATTTAGAGATTTGGAGGTGTAGCAGAACCTGCATACCAGCTCTGGACCAAACGGACTGATGGAGTCCTCAGCAGATTGTCCGGCAGCAGATTGATCTCCTTCATGATGTTGGCCAGCCTCACAGGTAACTCCTGTCTGAGGAAGGCAAAGGATGTTTTCTCACATGCATTCTCTGAGCCTGGGTGACCAAAAGAAACAAAAATAGCATCAGTATTACAAGAATGTATACAACATGGCTAGATTACAATTGTTGATATTTGTATGGTTTATAAGGTTAGTTGGCTGTGGCGGCCATCTTGAATCAGTTTGGCTCCAAATGTTGGTCAGTTACTTTCTTCAAGTTTCACTAAAATTTGTTCAGTGGTAAAGAGACAATTTATCTCACATCCTTATTGTTTCCATTGTTTGTAAATATGCAACATCCCTTACCAAAATCCAGGAACTGTTTTATTGAAAGAGGAGAAGGAGAAAATCTGGAATAATAGTCAATATCTTTTCCTATTGACACGCTGCTCCTCAGAAATCTTAATAGCCTCATGCTGAGCCCGGCCTGCTGGTTTTACAGATTGAGATTTGACTGAAGCAGGTGGCCTCCAAAACCAAAATACTCCGAGCCACACACGAGTTGGTATTTTTTAGGATATTGGCTTGCTGTTTAAATCCATCGGTTCAAAAATTGGCTAGTGGATTTTTAAAATATTGTTTCGCTATCTCGCAAATTACTTCAGCATCCCAAAACACACTGCAATTATTGGGCATAGTCCTTTAGTTCAAGCGTTCCCTGCTAATCCACGGATGCAGAAAAGTCAACAAGCTAATTCAAAGAGTTGTTACAAAGTCAAGAGCAAGACACTCATATCGCCTTGTATTTATGTTTCGGTTTCATTTTTGTAGAAACGCAAACGAAGGTTAACGTTTTTGTGTTTGTTTTATTCTAAATCTCAACAAAAGCAAACATAAAACTAACACTTTTCCTTTGGTTTATAACGCTTAAAACTTCAGTCTATGTCGTGTTGTACTTATTTATTTATATTCTAATTTTATTTTAAAACAATTATATTGACGATATATTATAGCTGCGTCACTCAACACAAATAGGAACTTGTACTAAACAGTCCTTTTGATCCGTTTATTCTTGCTTGATATGTCGCTTGTCCTTGTTTACTCTTTGAAAACCGACATTTCCCTTTGCCCAGAAGTTTGTCTTATCAGGCAACCAATCAGACGTGGCCTTACTTTGAAACCTAATTGTGATTGGACATAAAAATTGTTAGAGGCAGGATTTTTTTTACTTGGCAGCCAAAATTCAGGGCGTAATCTGTTTGTCGTCATTTCCTTTAGGTAGCTAAAGTAATTGCCTGTTTAAGGAAAATAACGTTCATTGGGCCACGTTTTTAAGAAAGATGCGTTCGTAGAGTTTAGTTTCTATTAGGCTGAAAAGTGACGCACAGAAGCTTATGATTTGCGTTCGTTTACCGATAAAGTGTAGAAAGTCATCCTAATAGACTGTCTTTTTGCTAACATTAGCTGGACTAGCTCGCCGTTGCTACGCGCCAAAAGCCGCACAGATTCATCGAGGAAGTGAGCATAATCTCATATTTTAGCGGTTGTTTTTATCCTAAAAAAATGAGTGGTGGATTTAATTTCGGACAATCTCCGGGCTTCAACTTTGGAGCTCCGAAGACCACAGCCGCTGCCCCCAGCACGGGCTTCGCAGTAACCAACTCCGCAGCTCCAGGAGGGGGCTTCAGCTTCAACAATACCACCCAGACCAATACCAATGCCAACCCTACCGGCTCTTTCAGCTTTGGCACCCCGGCCAAGACCTCTGCAGGTGGCGCAGGGTTCTCCTTTGGCACACCCACCACCACCACTTTTGGTCTTGGCACGACTCCTCAAACTACGGCAGCAACAGGGTTGACTCTGGGCACCACAGCAGCTCCAGCTGCGGGCCCAGGGTTCACTCTGGGTAGCCTGCTGTCCGCACAAACCAGCGCTCCTGCCCCGGTAGGAGGAGGATTCTCCTTTGGAGCTGCCCCCCAAGCGCAACCTACACTAGCAGCTGCACAAACAGCTGCACCAGCAGCAGCAGCCCCAACAACAGCAAGCGGCATGTCGTTTGGAGGAGGGTTTAGCTTTGGGGCCAACAAAGTCCAGGTGACCTCAGCTGCAGCTCCCACTGTTGCCCCAGGAGGTGGATTCAGCTTTGGTACCACAGCAGCCTCCACTACTGCAGCTCCAACAACCCAGAGTGGGGGGTTCAACTTTGGGGTTAAACCTTCAACCACCCCAGCTCCTCCTCCCGCATCCACCCAGGCAGCTTCAGTTTCAGGCCCGTCTCTGTTTGCTAGTCCCATCATCACCACAACTGCTGCCACCGCCACAGCCACAACAGGATTCATGTTTGGTGCAACTCCATCCACCACTGCAACCACCACAGCAGCTAGTGGAGGTTTAACCTTCCCACTCAAACCTCTAGGATCAACAGTTACCACCTCTGCTCCTGCCCTTACTGCCCCAGCTGGGGCAGCAGTCCCTACAGCTGCTGCCACAGCCTTCACGCTGGGACTCAAGCCTACAGCCACAGTCAGCAGTACGATAGCTACGACGGCCACAACAATCAGTACCACAGCAGCTCCTCCTGTGATGACCTACGCCCAGCTGGAGAGCCTCATCAACAAGTGGAGCCTTGAGCTTGAGGACCAGGAGAGACATTTCTTGCAGCAGGCAACGCAGGTGAACGCCTGGGACCGCATGCTGGTGGAGAATGGAGAGAAGATCACATCATTGCACAAGGAGCTGGAGAAGGTGAAGCTGGACCAGAGGAGGCTGAACCAGGAACTGGACTTCATCCTGTCCCAGCAGAAGGAGTTGGAGGACCTGTTGTGCCCATTGGAGGAGTCTGTGAAAGAGCAGAGCGGAACCATCTACATGCAGAATGCTGACGAAGAGCGAGAGAGAACGTACAAGCTCGCCGAGAACGTAGACGCGCAGCTAAAGAGGATGTCTCAGGATCTGAAGGAGATCATAGAGCACCTGAACACATCCAGCGGCCCGGCTGACAGCAGTGATCCTGTAAGATCAGACATTAAAGCTAATTAACCTGCTCTGGTGAAGTTTTGGTGCTTTGATTAATCTCATCCTCTTTTTATTTTGTCTTTCAGCTCCAGCAGATTTGTAAAATCCTCAACGCCCACATGGACTCACTGCAGTGGATCGATCAGAACTCGGTTCTCCTGCAGAGAAGAGTGGAGGAAGTGTCCAAACTGTGTGACACCCAACGCAAGGAGCAGGAAAAAACATTCCGCTTAACCTTTGACTGATTTGCAACAGGAGTTAATTTTGCATAAACATAATACTAGTTTAGATTTTTTTTTCCCTGTTTGGATTTGCAATTTTCACAATTTTTGTCCCTGAGTTTTTCTTAGTACCATTTGATTTTTCTGGATTTCATGGTAATTAATATTTCAACTGAATAATTTTTTAAAGCTTATTATATCTCTAAATTGTTATAAGAAGTCTGAATAAATAATTTTTGCAGTACATGTGTTTTGAGTGTTTTTTTTTTTTCATTTATATGAAATTTATTTTTTTTTTTTTGAAAGCTGTTCCTGAGCACACATTCATTGGTGATGAAGTGATGCATTTTATATTATTCCCCTGACCTTGCTGTAAGATTACATTTTAAAGAGGAATAAAGTTTATTTATCAAAATGTACATTAACTAGATGTCCAAAACCATAAACTGATTTAAATTAACGCAGCAGTGAATCTTTTCCTGTCTTGCATAATTTTAGGTTTTTTGAAAAGACTGATTTAAATACCAGTAAACTTTTTTCATATAAAAAATATGCAAAGGTGTTTAAATATATAAAACACTTAAAAATTATACTCAAACACCATCTCTTTTTGTCAAATTAAATTATGTAACATTTATGATCTAATTGCAAGAATGTCCAAAAAAGTTTCCAGTTCCATATAAATAAAATCATAAGATGTTTAGAAAGTATGACCCATAAAATAAAACCAATGATTAAATACTACTGTCCTAATTCTAACGAGACATTGATGGATCCTCAAACACTTAAAATTGTACTTGTTATTACAATACGTCTAATCCCAGTAAAAAATATTAACTAAAAAACAAAAATAAATTGTTTAATATCCCTCTTTACAGTGATGTTTAAAAGAAAATCTAAGTCTACAGAAACGCGAAATCTTTTTGTCCCTCAGTGTTTCCGTAGCACGCAGTTCCACAACGTGCCTGAACAGTGGACTCCTTTTGGTTTCTAGTGTGCAAAAGAAGTGCTTCTTCAGTCAAAACTATCGTACGTATAATTGTTCATGTTATTAAAAATGTTGAAATGAGTTGTTTATATTAACAAGCGACACTTTTATTGTGTTATAGATATGTGAAATGTCTTTTGTAGTACGTTTGAATGGCACGCTGCTATGTATAATACACCTCCATGCTGTGTCTAATGACGAAGTTAGCGTAACAATTCAAGATGTTTTTGACAAATTAAACAGCACACTGATTACAGCATGTTCTATTAATCATGTTACACTCCAGTTCATGAATGCCGAAGTGGATTTGCTTTATAATTAGTGCAAGGTTTGGATGATTAGCATGTATTTGGTTTATGCTAAGCTAACAGGTTGGTTAGTCACCGCAGGCTAATAAGGATAAATCTGTTTGATGTAATTTACCTACCAAAAGTCATAATATGGTAGACTTTTGAAAAAGCTAATTACTTTAGTTTTAAAAGCTAAAAGCATGGGTACATTAAGGGGGAAGACCTCCAGCTGAAGCATGAACATTACATTTGACTCATTAGTGACGAAGAAACTATTACCTGCCAAATCATTTGGTGGGTAATTGTATCAAACAGAGAAATGTCCTAATATGACAGACTTTTAAAACATGGTTTCTAGTCTATTACTTCAGTGTTGAAAGCTAAAGGCATTGAAACAGTTCATTTGTCTAATCTTAACAGTAAAGATGATGGATGCACACATGGGTTAGTTTCTGCAATATTCTGGGGATTTTTCTCTCATTGCTTGTACCTAAACAAATCCAGATTATAATCATTAGTTTTCAGTTAAGAAAGCACATTGTTTTAACTTTTGTTGTCATCAAATTGGAGTGTATTTCATGATGAACGCTAATTGTCTTCCTCATGCTTTGCTTTAGTAAACCATAATGGCAGAAACACAAGAACAGATGACCTCCATTGAGATGAAAGTGGCACGCCAAGTAGAGGTAATTATTTATGACCTTAACTTTACTTTTGTGGCCGATTAATTCCTAAACTGAGTTAAAATGATGTCTCTTTATTGTTGCCCAGTATTACTTTGGGGATCACAATCTCCCAAGAGACAAGTTTCTCAAGGAGCAGGTCCTTCTTGATGATGGCTGGGTGACTTTGGAGACCATGCTTAGATTCAACAGGTTTGTTTCTCCTAACTACATTAATCTCAGTAAAAGTAAGGAATTATAGCTTCTCCCTCTTTATTTTATAACTTTTATAATACTGATAAGTCCTTGCTTGTTTTAAAGCATTAAAAAAAAATCAAGGAATGATAAATTGTTTGCTTTTCCTTAGATTAAAGACGTTAACTACAGACAGCAGCGTTGTTGTTTCGGCTCTCCAGAAATCAAAGACGGGCCTGTTGGAGATCAGCGAGGACAAGACTAAAATCAGGAGGTCTCCAAATAAACCCATACCAGAAATGAATGAGGAATACAGAGATGGACTTAAACACAGATCTGTTTATATTGTAAGTTTGCATACCCACTCAACAACATAATGTGTTGATTTGCAATTGGTGAGCACCAGTGGTGCAATGTAATCCTTAAAAGGTCTGCTGTGAGTTTCACCTAAAGTCCAGTTAAAACAAGTATGTATTATTTCAAAGGTATTGTTCAATGCTTTTCAGTAAAATAAGATTGGAACATTCAAGGTGTTTTGTGACCTTATAACACCTGACAGTGTCGGTATTTAAAAAAAAAAATAGTATCATATTTGAATCGGCAGGTCAGACTTTTTAACCTCTTGAGCTCCACGCCTCCGGTACTGGGGGGGCATTTTAAGTTTCCTATTTCTTTTAACTTCTGTAAACTTAAGATCTGTCAAGGAAATAGAAAATGGGAAAAGCTGTTTGCCCCCGGGGCGGGGGGCTTAGGAGGTTAAAGATCTGTGATTGTCCAGAAAACTGCAGTCAGTGCACCCCTAGTGAGAAGCCTGTGGAGCAGCTCCTCCTGTCTCTCTCACACACAGCTTACCGTCCTAATCGAGATGGTTGGCCGATATAAATTTATCAAAGCACTGTGTATCTGATGGTCCATTCTCACATTTTCTTGCAAGTATCAGAATTTTATAGCATTTTGTATTTTTTCCCCGACTAAAAATGTTTTTATGCATTTTGTTGTACTGTTAGAAATTTCCATTGTAATATTTTGTTATATAATTTTATCTCAGGTGTTTATGCTTTTCTACATTTGTAGCTGATATCAACTTAGAGTTATGTCCAGGCTTTTA
>JARVJO010000061.1:12975769-13000586 GCA_031762555.1 Cynodonichthys magdalenae | reverse complement strand
AGTATTTCTGAAATTGATTTATTATTGAAAATTGTTAATTGTCTGAAATAAATTTAATTCATTCATTCATTCATTCATACATTTCAATATATAATTTTTCTTCCTCATCTAGAAAGGATTTCCTCTTCAAACAACACTTGACGAGATCCAGGAGTGGCTGAATGGAAAAGGCAACATTGAAAACATCCAGATGAGGAGAAACCTGGAAAGGCAGTTTAAAGTATGCAAAGCAGTATCATTTAATTCTGTAATAATTTATACAATCCTGCAACTGTAAAGTTAGTTTTCATATTGTCTATATTTGTAGGGATCTGTGTTTATCTGCTTTGACTCTGAAGAGTCATCCAAGCAGTTTTTGGAACGTTCTGATATAAAAACATTCAAAGACAACGAGATGGTTGTGTTGTCTAGGTAAGCTGCACTCATTTCAATTCATTGTAATTCTGTAAAAAATGCATGAATGGTAATGTCAATGAAAGTTAATATTACATTTATATATTTAGAAATGATGTATGATGTTTGTTTTTTCAGGGAAGACTATCACGCAAAGAAAGCAGAAGAAAGAAAACATTTTAAAGCAGAGACAAAAGCAAAAGCCAGACAGTAAGATCACAAGAAATAACTATTCTACAAAACTATCTGAGCATTTTGTTAACAAATCTCTGAACCACGTTCTTCTAAATACATTTTCCAGGGAAAAAGAACAGAATCAAAAACAAGCTGAGGAAAAAGAAATGGTGAGATTCTCACAAGCCTAGAGTTTGTTTCAGGGTTAAATTTGGACCCAATATTGAAAGCAGTGATTTGTCCTTGTAGGATTTGCTCCTGGATGAACAGACAGGTTGCTTATTGAAGTTCTCTGGAGAGCTTGAAAATGTGTCAAGAGAGGACTTTCATGAATTGTTTTCTGGGTACGGAAGGATAAAGTGGGTTGACTTCACAAGAGGGGCCAAAGAGGTTGGTTATCCTACAAATTAAATCTTAAAGAAAGAAGTGAACAAGTATTAAACTAGTTTCTTTATTCCCATTAAGGGCACCCTTCTTTTTGATGGGAACGCAAAAGAAGCTTTTGAAAAAGCCAAAGAGGCAAATGGAGGGGAGCTGAAGATGAAGGACGGCACGGTAACGTGGCAGGTGCTTGAGGGAGACGAGGAGAAAGAGACGCTGAAGAAGATTGTTGAAGCTCAACAAGGATCATTCAACCGATCAAAGGGCCGAGGTAATGTTTAAAATGCAGCGCTGCTGTTTGTCATTTAGACCAACAATTTAGATTCAATACTTTCAAATTCAAAACACACATTCCGTGCCTTGTTCATGACTTTGATTATAAAAGGTGGAAGAGGAAGAGGAGGCGGCAGAGGAAGAGGTGGCCGAAGGGGAAGAGGTGGAAGAGATCAGGGCCGAAGTCATTTCCAAGGAAAGAAGACAAAATTTGACAGTGATGATGAAGAGGAGGGTAAGTGAAGCCATTATTTCACTTGGCTGCGGCTGTTTGTGACTCGATTTTACATTTTGGTAGTAACATTCTCCTTGTGGAAACTCTCTCATGAATAACATTTGTTCAGTGCAGCATAGTAAGATGCTGGCATTAGACTTTTGAGTATTCATCATTTGCAACATGTTTATATGTTTTATCTGCTTTCTCTTATAGCACCTGCAGCCCCAAAGAGGGAGCTAAAAGATGCTGATGGTCCTCCAGCCAAGATTATCAAAACTGAAAATGGATCTTAATTATGACAATGTTCAGTTTTTCTTTTTTGTTATTTGTTTTTTAGTAAAAGCATTTATTATAAATATTGAATATGTAGAGGCAACTTGAATCCATTCCAGAAAAAGCTTTTCAGGTTTTGGAGAATCGTATGAAGTCCACCTGGATGTCAACCTAAAAGAAGCAAACAATAAGTAAAACTCATTTTCAAAGCTTATGATCAGTTTTTAAGTCTATGTTGTGCCTCTCATCATTATTTGTGTACATTATGTCATTTAGAGATGTTTTGATTTTAACATATTGATCAGATAACTGCTTTTGACAGCAATTTAATTTCTCCAGAAATCCTTTTTAGTTTGTTTTTTTTCCTAGGACCTGTGTGACACCTTGAATCAGTGTGCCATTGTTTTCTTTGTAGATTTCCTACAGACTGATGCAAATGTGCACTGAATATTTTCAGTTTGCATCTGTAAACGGCAAATAAAACATAAAATCAAATTAATGTCTGTTCTAGGATATGTTTTTGTGAAGCAACATCTTACCGATTTTTTCTTGTGAAACTTGTACGATGCCGGCAAATCATATCGTAGCTCTGTAGAGAAATCAAATGGTCAGTTTGAACATTTTCATTTAAGAAAAGATGCGACTTTGTACTCAACAAACCTGCAACAACGTCCATCTTCACTCCCCAGTCGTTAGCTTTTTTCTGTATGTGCTGAAAATTCAATAATGAACAATAAGTTTTTCAGCCTTTGTACCAAATGACTAGAGACTTTGATTAAAAAGACTAATGAAATTTGAGTCAGTTTTCATAAGACTAGGGTCTGATGTGAAATTTACCTCTCGTGTCGATGTTTTGTGAAGGGAGTACACAGCTGTCTTTGCCATAGATAAAGCAGCTCGAAGGAACTTCATGTCTATACCTTGAAGAGACAGTAAAACATTTAACTGTTTAACCAAACTAAACATTTAATTCTTGCATTGTGCCAGTCAGCTTAAATGTGCAAGGAGTCAGTATTATATCAAATGGAAGTGATTTAAATGCATTTTCATGCATGTAAATGAGTAAACTCTGCTTTTAGTATGTATCGATGCAAATTAGATAATGTAAAAAAAAAAGATTGCTTTTGAAAAACTAAGTGAATTTATTGCTTCAGGGGATAAAAAGTACACTGTAAATCTTAATTTTAACACCTACTCATAAGAAGAGAAACTTGCCTTGGTTGTGTTTTGTACCAAAGGGTGGATTCATGATTACGGTGTCAAATCTTTGTGCATAAGCCTCTTCCTGCAGACAGCACATGTCACACTGGACCAGATCCACGTTGGAGGTTTCAAATTCTTCCGCATTTCTTCTGAATATCTCCAGCGCCTCGTTGTCAATGTCAAAACCAACACACAAGCTGTAAAGCAGAAGCTTTCAAACAATGTACTATGTGACGAGAATAAAGTTCAGAGGGTCTTTCTCTCACCCTGCGTCCAGCATCGCAGCCCCGATGCTGAGGACTCCACAACCACATCCCAGATCTGCCACTAGTTTACCCTCGATGTCATCAAATGTAGAGTGGATCGTGTAAAGCATGCATGCTGTGGAGGTGAAAAGACACAAACTTAACAAAAATGTGATGTATGAGTAAATAATTAAGATGCTATGTACCTCACCAGCAATGTGAGGACTGGTTGGATACTGTTCAAGAAGGATTTTGGGTTTTTCAAACGTGTCCACTTGCTGTAGGCAGCTTTCTAACTCTTTTAGCTTCATCGCAAACGGCTTACACTCGTATATCAACACAAATAAACTACATAAAAACAATGCTATTTAGATTGTGAATAAGTTTTGATCGCAACAAGACAGGCATTAGTCCCTTCGACAACATAAACACGCTGACGTCCTTCTTCTGTAGCTTATTTGAAACATCTAATTTATACGTGCTAACTTACCGCCACCCAGTGGATTGGAGCAGAAACACCAAATCAGATTCACTGTTCTCGTTACTGGCCATTGACATATAACTAATGTTACTGCCACCCAGAGGTGAGGACATAAAAGTTTAGGATTTAAATTAATTTTCTTTAAAAAATGTACACAGATGAACAGATGTTAACAAGCTTACATATTTTCCCCTAAATTGAAAAAATAAAAACATAACAGGACACAAGTCGGATAAAAATGGAGGCAGTAACAGTACTATTTTAAATTAATTAAAGATCATGAAATTAGAACAAGAAAAAAAATAATGGTGGGCAAATTTATTGAAATAGAAACAACAAAAAGAATCGCCTTCAAGCTTGATAACTAACATTAATTTGCATTTATTATTTTATTATCATTATTATTTTCAGTAAAGACGGAAGTTATGAGCAGGGTGGGGCGGTCCCAAACCATCTGTTGCTTGGCAACGCTTAAACAATACATGATTACGTAGGATCCATATCAGTGGTATGACCTTAGTTAAACAAGTAATCGTGTCTAGGTCGTTTGTGTAAAAATATGACTTACTTTGTTTAATAAAATCAAGTGCGTCAAATGCTATTTTTCTACAACTGAACGCGCTGTACTTTATAAAAATAATCAACAGCTCGTTACTACCGCTGTGAAGTATCGCGAGAAAGTCCGAGAACATGGAAACAAGACAACAAAAATAAATTTGTGCACAACAAGCTAGAGTGCATGATGGCGGCGTCGCTGCTGCGCCGGGACAAGAGAGCTACTGCCGCCTACTTGAAGGCAGACCTAACCCGGACTGACAACAGCTCCGGGCTCAAACAGCTTCAGGAGCTGCTCGACGCTGTGCTAAATCCCGAGAAAACAGCAGCGGACACTGAATCTCTTGACTGGTGTAAATGTCTGATTGCAGGGGGCGATGGTTTCGAGGAGTTCTGTAAAACGGTCCGCTCCTATGACAACGCGACTCTGTGTGGCTTGGTCTGGACGGCTAATTTCGTAGCATATCGATGCCGGACCTGTGGCATCTCTCCGTGCATGTCACTTTGTGCGGAGTGTTTTAATAATGGAGAACACACGGGCCATGATTTCAACATGTTCAGGAGCCAGGCTGGCGGGGCCTGTGACTGTGGAGACAGTAATGTCATGAGAGACAGCGGGTAAGCTAAGCGGGCTGTGCTAACTAGCAAGTATCGTTTTGACAGGTGTTGGGAAGAAGTGAGCTAACATAGCTGATAAAATTTCCCCGTCAGTGGACGCTGTATCAATTTTTACTTAATCCCAACTGAGATATTCTTATGAATATTTGCCAGTCGATAAAAGTATCACGACGCACCCGTCATTTATTTTTAGCAAATCCTGGACAAGCCAGAGAGCTCTTGCTAAACATAACCGTAATTGTCAGAAGAATCAGCAGGCTTGTATTACCACTGTGTTATTGCGTAGATAGATGTTACCTGAAAGGGTAATTACACTAGAGTTTCTAGGGATGATTATATTTCCCTCTATTGCATTCTTTATTACTTTTGAGGAAATCATCTCATCAAGATACAATATAATTAGGTTTAAAACATTCTGACAGTATCAATAGATTTCTTTTACTTATAAAAAAGCAAGGCCAGTTTTAACTTTTTACATTTTGATGGAGTTTTTGTTTCATTATGTTCAGCCATAGGAAAAATGAGGAAGAGATGATTGGTTGGTTGTGTGGTTACAAACACAAATCACTGTTTATGTTAGTCTCATTCTAGCATTTGTTTTAAAATGAAATTAATAATAATACATTTATCAGCATCGCAAAGAATTCTAATGAAATTTGCAAGCATGACCTGCATTTCAGAAAATATAAACATGTAATCAGACTGGCTCCTACTTCACAGCAGCAGCTCCTCTGTAAATATTTTGTGTCCAAGTTCTTCTAAGTTAGGGTTGTTAAATACATGTCTATTCAAGTTATGCAACTGTGCTATTATTTTGTTAAGTAGAAAATTCATATTAGTCAGAAAAAAAGTTGTTTTGTGTCACTCATCAGCTGCCTTGATTTGTAAGATTAGTATCATTCATAGAGGAAAAAATATAGCGTTCTTTAAAATGACCAGACTTGTGGTTTTATTGTAACTGGTAAAGTCATCACAGTCTTAAATTATATTTTTTTCCAAATTTTATAAAATATATATATTTTTTGCTGCCTTTTTGCATCACATCCAACATGATTCCTTTTAAGTTTTGTTGGTTTCTTTTAACAATAAACCAAAATTCTCAAAAAATAAGTACTGTTGTAAGTTCGTCTAATATAAATAGATATTTTTAGGATTGCATAGATAAAGCATTATAGTTTAATCCGTCTTGTAAGAAACGGTTAGTTCTATAAAGCAACTGGTATGGGAGAAACAGAAATTGTGGTTTAAGTTTTATTCTGACTTTTGTTAATTTTGTCCATCACTCTTCACTGGTCCATTTAAAAAAAAAAAAAACTATTAAGCAAATTGTTGTTGAGCTCAAGCAAACTGTGAAGATTGTTGATTCACACATCTTTTTATGATTGCAAACAATGTTACACACTTCTGTTCAAGATGCACTTTCTTTCTGTCTAAAGTTTTCAGAAAACACAAGAGAGTAAGAGGAAAGAAAATTATGACTGTTTTTGTCATAATTTTATTTAATTTTCCAACAGGTTTTGTCTGAGGCATAGATTAAGAACTGGGGAAAATGTTCCCTCAATACCTCGAGATCTTCTCCTGATGTCTGAGATGGTTCTTCCTCGTTTTATCCTGTGCATCATACAATATCTAAGAGATGGATACACTGAAGCAGGTAAATAGCTGCAAAAGACGTAGGATATAAATCCTTTAATGTATTCAAAAACTTATACCCTTAGAATAGTACAGAACACCTCAAGTCATTCAGAAATGTAGAAATAAAAAGTTTGAAACCGTATGTTTAAGCCACTTTGACACTGTGATTGAATACAAGTTGCAAAACAGAATCTGTTACGCATGAATCTTACAAGCATTACACAACTGTTTACATCTTAAATTACATCCACAAAGTACCCAGTCTCATGACTTTTATTGCTTATCTCTGTTTACCAGACACATCAGCTGAGAGAGATCTACAGAAAGTTCTACAACAACTCGAGCCTCAGATCTCCTTCTTGGAGGATCTCACAAAGATGGGAGGAGCAATGAGGACCGTTCTGACAAAGATCTTGACCAATCAGCAAACGTACAAGGAGTTGAGCATGGGTAAATTTATAGACTAGAAATAAAACTTGTTGATAGAGATCATGCATTTTATACCATTTATTCTTGGTGTCATTAGTATAATATTAGTGTAGTTTTTGCTTTTTTTGGTTGCAGGATTTATCCCTTGAAAAACCCATTATTGCACTAGAAATTTTTGCTTTATGGTGGATATGCTTATTTTGAGTTTTAATTCTTAACTTAATTTTTTTTCTTGTTGCAGGCCAAGAAGATAATGTTTATGCTAAAAAGAACTACGACAAGTATTTGTCAGCATTGAAGAATTCAGGTCTGGTTTCTGTGGAGGAGAAAACCCAAACTGTTGCTGCTGATGTAGCTGTTGGAGCTGAAGGAGGTGCAGGAGCAGTGGTCCTGCTGGGTAAGGCTTCACTTGCATATTTGCAACAAATATCAAGAATAGTAATACAAAATATCACAGTTCAGACCTTTGTGAGAAGGAAGTATTGAGAAAATATTTGGGGAATCAATTTGTACCCTTGGCATTTGTGTGCTGGAAAATGTGTGTTGTTGCCTTTAGATATTTTGAATAGTTTTGCAGTGAAATCACTTGAAACTTCAAGAGATTTTCAAACAAAAGCTGATTAGAGAAAAAAAAATCAAATGGGCCAAAAATGTTTTGTTAAGGAAAATAAGTTACAGATATGTGGGAAAACTTTCAGGGTTTCTATCAGTGGTGCTTTCAATTGTTTTGGAATTTAAAGACTTGCATGCAGACTGAGGTAGATGAACCACAATGATGAGTTGTTGACATCTTGTTTCTAATATTCATTGCAGTTATATATTATTTTTTTAGACAATCAAATGCAGAGGGTGTCACACATTTTTTCAAAAATGTTGGTTGTGATAAATGTTATTATTTGAAGTTTCTTTTGCTGCCTGATTGATAAGTTGTAGGTTAGTTTGAAAGGCTCTAAATGAGTGTATAATTGAGCTCGTCACATGATTTAAAGTTTGTTAATGAGTCAGGAAGCTGGTTTGCATAAAAAGAGTAGTATTTATTTTTTGCAGAATTATGAGGACATAACTTGCTTGTGTTGCTCTTATATACTATATACAGCTTTGGGAAAAAATAAGAGACCACTTTATCAGTTTCTATGATTTTACTCTTTATATAGTAGGTATTTTAGGTATTTGAGTAAAATGAACATTATTTTATTCCATGAACTACTGACATGTCTCTGAAATTCCAAGCAAAAATTTAGTATTTATTTGCAGAAAATGAGAAATTGTCAAAATTACGACAAACATGTATTGCTTTCTGACCTCAAATAATGCACAGAAAACAAGTTCATATTCATTTAAAAACAACAATAATAATGTTTTAACTCAGGAAGACTTCAGAAATCAATATTCGGTGGAATGCTTTCAACCAAATACAGGGAAACTGTGCAGTTGTCTCTTAGTTTAAAGAGTTGAGCAGAGTGAGGAAAAACATTATGATCTGTTACATGCAGGTGACCATTTGATTTATCCCCTCGAACAATTAAAACAAGACATCCTTTATCTTTCTGGTATTTGTAGCTGAACTAACACACTACATATAGCTTTTTTTTACATTTTACAAGGTGACTCATTTTTGAGGCTTGAATAAACATGCAATAAATTAAAGCACATTTTCGCTGACATGTTTTTCAAACTTCAGACCCCTTAATAAGGTCCAGGTATTTTCTTTAAATTACTGTTAAATGTTAAATGTATTAATATTTTAGGAACAACTGGACCAGGAAGCCCAGATGAATCTACTAAAGAGGTATATGTCATTTAAAGTGTCACTTACATTATTTTAAATTGTGTTTACTGTCCAGAAGATCAATTTATTCTTGTTTTTATTTCTCAAATAATGAGTAATTGTTGATCAGTCTGTTGTATGTTTCTGTCTGCTGCCTGTTGTTACTTTCAGGAGGATCAAGATGGAGGGCAGTCTGTTGGTCAGAGGAAAAGGGTAAAGCTGAGCAGCAGTACCAAAGGTATATCTCTTTAAAATAAAAGGAGAGAAATTATTAATATTAACGTAATCATGAGCTACATAAATTTTTTTTTGTCTTTTCTGCTTCTATAGACCCATTAATTATTGAATCACTAAAGCATAAATGCTTTCTGGAAGAGTTGTTGTTTTGGACAATAAAGTTTGAGTTTCCCCAGAAAATGGTCACATTTTTATTAAACATGTTGCCTGATCAAGATTACAAGGTATTGTTTTTAATTCTCATCAATATTTTCTTTATTTGTTGTTTGTGGTTGTATAATTTCTTTGCACGTCTTTAAGTGAGATCTTCATTTCAATTGTTCTTGTTATAGTAATAGTGTTTTCCATCTTTTCGGCAGATTACATTCACAAAAACATTTGTTCAACATTACGCCTTCATCATGAAAACGCTGATGAAAAGCCACGAGTCGGATACAATGTCCAACCGCATCGTGCACATCAGCGTACAGCTGTTCAGCAACGAGGAGTTGGCTCGACACATGACCGAGGAGTGTCATCTCCTGGACATCATGGTCATGGTCCTTCACTACATGATGGAAAGTTGCCTTGTTAAAAGTGAACTTCAGGGTAAGTTTTGCTTATTTTCTAACTGTTTTTGATTTAACACACACCTCAGCAAACATGGGACTTGTAGTTTGTTCATAACTGCAGAAATGGGTTGAACTGGAATTCAGCTGATAACTAAGCTTCACTGCATTCACTTGGTTTATGCATTACTTTAGTAAGCCCCAAATTAAAGGAAAGCAACAATTTATTATTTGGAAGCTTATTTGGAAGCTTATGAGGAACTGATGTCATTAAAATCTCTAGACTGTAAACTCTCTCAGCCAGCCTGACCAGAACATATTGTTAAAAGGCTAATAATTGGAGTGCAGAGATGATCCTTTCTCATAACATGACAAGGATCTCAGCATCTCCCCCTCTCTTCACTTCTGCCACTCTCACAGCCTAAGAGTGTCGCCGACTGTATTCTTGTGTCTCTGTAGAAGTCATACTTCATTTCGTATGTTTCTCTTATGTTTTTGTTTGTGGTCCGAGCACATCAATTTCATTTCTAAGTGATTTGACACTTTCTATGATGGTCAAGGAACATTTGGTTTAAACAGTTTCTTCCTTCTTGCTTTGTTTGGCTTTACATCCTAAACATTTCCTCTTCTCCTCTAGATTTGGGGTCTTATTCCTGGCATTTCTTGTACTTTCTGGACTTTATCAGCTGTTCTCGCATATTAACAACATAGCTTGGGAACACATCATAAGTGTTGAATTGAAATGAGCTTGAAGGAAAAAAAGGAATATTGTTATTATAAAAGCTCAAAACAAAAAAACTACATGACTGAAGCTTGTCCAGTGGTATTCCTGTGTGTGAAAAATAAAACAACAAAGTTTTCCTAGAATTTATTTGTAGCTGATAGTTTCTATATATTTAGTCATCACCTCTTGAAATTGTTTTGACAGGAGTTTCAGTCCCTGGAGTGTGTCTGCAAAATGAAATGAGTTAAATGTTTTTATTTCTTTCTTTTTCCGGAAGCGCTCTTTGCTGTTTTGTGAATTGTGTGGCTATAATGACACGACTTTCTTTTCATCTGATTCTTGTAAATCAGTAACAACTGTAAACTGATCTTTAGCTTAATGTCGATATGTTCCCTATTTCTCCTCTTTTTTTTTTTTTTCCTAATAGATGAAGAGAACAATCGACATGTTGTGGTAAACTGCAGTGAAGCGCTTTTGAAGAACAATACTTATTGGCCACTCGTTAGTGATTTTATCAATATCCTGTCACATCAAAGTGTAGCTAAAAAGTTCCTGGAGGACCACTCGTTACTGATGCTTTGGATGACTTTTGTTTCGTTTTTTCAAGGTAAGTTGAAATCTTCAAAAATGCTCAAGGAATTAACCCATTTGTCGGATGGTAACTTCATTAAACTGTTCAGTTGTTTAAATTTCCACTACAACAATCTCCGTAGATGATGAAATCAATAAATCAAAGTGTAAAAAAAACAAAACAAAACAACTGGTTACCAGTCTTCAGTTTTTAAATCATTTTCAAAGTCAATTTATAGAATAAAGCTAAATGTGTTTACAGTACAAACTAGTGAAATGCCTCTGGCAGAGTCTGCAACACAAAATAGATATTGGATAAATTGCAGCTTCTTTCCTATTTTTTAAAGGATTTGCCTTCAGGATGTGTTGCTGGTACCATGTTTTTATACGGACTATACCTATTGTGCTAATATCCTGTTCCATTTTTGATGGAAGTCAAATGATGCCTCTGCTGCTTGTAAATCTTAGGATTTTGTAATCAAACCCAAAACTTAATTTTAATCCATGCTTTTGTTTTTGCACAAATTACTTACTTCATAATATTTTGTCAGACAAAAATGTCCCTAATCAGTCCTCCTATTAAAAAAAAAGCTTCTAAGACAAAGTGATTTGTGAGTGGAGATGTTGTTAGTGGCACTTACGCGTCACGTGTAATCTGCCATGGCTCTAAAAATAACATTCACCCTTGTACAGTGGGTCTGAGTGTCCTCTTGCTGACAGTTTGAGCACAGTGTCACTATTACGTTGTATCCAGTTTTGCACCACTTAAGCTATGAACGGATGCATTAAAAGGAGATTTTCTGAGCAGTTTAAAATAAGCATGAATGATGCAAATATTGCAGTCTAAACAGGTCTACACTGGGTGATTTTAAAAATGACTTAAACTCTAAGATTTAGAAGTCAAATGACATTGAAGTAACTTTTCAAACTTTTAAAGGTATGAACCTGAATAAGCGGGAGTTGAATGAACATGTGGAGTTTGAGTCTCAGACATACTATGCAGCATTTGCAGCAGAGCTTGAAGCCTGTGCACAACCCATGTGGGGTCTCTTAACACACTGCAAAGTCAAAGTAAGTCATCTTCACACAGTCTTTCCCGTTTAGCTGATTTTGTGTGCATCTTATATTAACTGTTGTTAAATTTTATGTGAACAGGAGACACAGGAATATACAAAAACAGTAGTTCGCTACTGTTTGGAGGCCCTGCAGATTTGGTTTGACGCCATTGGCTTCATTGATGAGGTAAATTTAATTGGTGAGTGTCCGTGTTTACAGATAATTTTTAAACTTCCCTGTTTTTGATTCACTGTATTTCTCCTTTAGCCTGCTCAAAATCAAGTGACGTTTCACCTGCCACTCCATCGCTATTATGCCATGTTCCTCAGCAGGGTATGTCAGACATTCACATCGTTCAGTAGGAATTGTTTTGTGTTTCTAAAAGTTAATTATTTGGTTGAAAATCCGCAGGCTGTAAAATGCCAAGGCTTGGATTTGGATAGCCTCCTACCTGACCAAGAGATGCTGATGAAGATCATGGTTCATCCTCTTCAAATCCAGGTATACATGTCGTGCTAAGGATGCCAAAGGTATCTTTTACATGTATGACATCTCATGCATGTCTGGCTGACAGAAATATTTTCTGTTTGGCTGAAGGCATGTCTGTCAGAGATCCACAGCAATATGTGGGTCAGGAACGGGCTCCAGATTAAAGGACAAGCCATGACTTACGTGCAATCACACTTCTGCAACTCCATGATTGATCCAGACATCTATCTGCTCCAGGTTAGAAACCCTCAGTTTTACACAGCATTTTACTTTCACTACCATTCACATACATCATTGTTTTTTGTTGTGTATTTTATTATTATTTTACACTTTTCTTGTTTGGTTTTGTAGGTTTGCGCATCAAGACTAGATCCTGACTACTTTATTTCAAGTGTATTTGAGAGGTAGACTCAATCCTGTCAAATTTTCATGCTGCAGATTGATTTTTTCGAGCTCCTAAATAAATACTGCATGCACCTTTCTTTTTTAGGTTTAAAGTAGTTGACCTCTTGACGATGGCTTCTCAGCACCAGAATGCTGTGTTAGAATCTGAGCAAGAAAGGCCAATGCTGGAAGGAGCGCTGACCTTTTTGGTTATTCTGACGAGCCTCCGCATTCATCTAGGTACGTGGTAAAACAAAGGATGCCTGATATCTCACTGTCTTCCCAATTCAATGAATTAAGTCTATAAATTTCATGAATTATTTTTCTGTAAATGTTTGAAGAAGTTGTACTGTACCTTTGTGGTCAGTTTAAAGCTCTGTTATTTTGACATTGTCATTAAGCATAAACGTTTTACAGCTGTTCATCTCTGTGTTTTGTTTAGCATCTATCCCAGGATTTGTAAATGTATTCTTAAAATACATTTTTTTTAATATTTTGTATGAAAATATAATATATATTATATAAAAAATAAAATATAAGTTTTTGTCTGTGCACTCACTCTCTCCCTCTCATTTCCATCCACAGGTATGACAGATGATGAAATCCTTCGATCTGAGATGGTCTCGCAGTTGTGCATGAATGACCGAACACACAGTGCCCTACTAGACCTTGTATCCTTTAGGGCTTCAAAATTATTTTATAGAAACCCTGTGTTATCTGTAAGCACTTGTTTTCCTTGAATATATTCTCCTAGATTCCTGAAAATCCCAACCCAAAAAGTGGCATTGTACCGGGAAGTTGTAGTTTCGAAGATGTGCTCTCTGCTGTGGCAGATTTTAAAGCTCCTGTGTTTGAGCCGGGAGGCTCCATGCAGCAGGGAATGTATACACCCAAAGGTAAGATGATTCTGCTGAAGGAAAATGTGTAATAACTGCTGAGTTTTATTTTTTATCAAAACAAAGCAAACAAACAATAAATTAGCTAAGCTGATGTGGACTTAAGTTGGGTCACATTAGTTTGGCAGGGGGGTCCTACAACTTGGCTCAAGAAAGGTTGTGTTCAGACTACCAAACGTAAAACAGAAAAAAACATTGAGCTGAGTAAAGTAAGACATTTTCAAAGTGTGCTGGGGCTGTTCAGACCAGCATTTAGTGCCATTCGGATGTAATCACGTTATCTGAGATGATTGTCAGTTCCAGGCCTGGATGAGCTGTTAAACATGGACCATTAAGATTGTGAAGGAGAATACATGAGTATTATGATGTGTACAAAGCTGCATTAATTATCCACTTTGAAAATTACAGACTAACTGGAAAATAGAAAGAAAAACATACTCATTAATGCCCTAATGCTGTGTAATACAATTATTGTTTAAAGCAGAGATTTGAAAATGAAAGAAAATTAAATTGTTTTTTTAAAAAAGCATACATTTTCATCAAGAAGCTGGAAGATCTACGTTTTATTTCACGAGAACTCAGGTCACCACTTGAGGGCAGACTTGCACCACTTTCATAGAAAAATTGAAAAGATGGAAAAACAGTGAGTCAAAGTCACATTGTATCAAAGGTTGTATTTTTTCCTCTTTCTCAACTAGCCGAGGTGTGGGAGAAGGAGTTCGACCCCATCATGGTCGTTCTCAGAACGGTCTATCGCCGTGATGTTCAGTCAGCAATGGACAGATACTCAGCGTTGTAAGTTAATAACACTAGCTTCATTTTACCCTAATAGATTGTTCTTTAAATATGTTTCTTCATTGCATTATATACAGTCTATATTTCTGTTGTCAGTTTTTGCCCAGTGGTCTTTTTTGTGAATTTATGTACTGATAAGGTCCGCTCAAATAAAGCCTTGTTCAGGTTCATAAGGTCACCTGTTCATGAAAGGACATAATAAGAGAGGTCGTGTGAACTGACGGCTGCAATCTCTGGGATTGGTTCCAATTAAAAACATTGAACCAAAACAAAATCAATATTTCACTCTGAATTGTAATAGAGTTGAGGAAATCCTTCTTGTGGACTTTGTCTTCCCAAACAAACATATCTCTATAGGTAAAATAATTCCCAGCGTTTCAATTTTCTTTAGTGTTATTGATGTATGAAGAGATTATTTGACTGAAAGGCTCAGTGCAATCACATTTGGACTTACCTAGTAAGAAATTCGCTTTTTAAAAGCCTAGTGGTGTTTTTTACTTTTCCTTTTTATCCGATGCATTTTGTCAAATTAAATGTTTGACACGGAGAAAAAAAATAGTGGCACCTTTTAAGAACTTGACTTTTATTTATTTAAATTTAAAGTATGCTTTTTTTTTCCCCCTCCTTTTATTTTTCTGATTTTATGTTTTGTCTTTTCCTCGTTGTGGCCAATGTCATCTAGTTTGAAGCAGTATGGAATTCATACTGGCAACCCATGGCCACCTTACAAGGAGAGGACTCCTCTACATCCCTGTTATAAAGGTTTGATCCGGCTGTTGCACTGCAAGACTCTGCACATCGTGATATTTACTCTCCTTTACAAGGTGATTATACGTGCGTCTGTCTCAGTTTATAAGTTGTTTGTCACGTTCAGTGAGCAAACAGCTAGCATTACTTTTCATTATTTGATGCTGATAAAAATTAAATATTGATAAAGTACAGTTATAGAGTATAAATTTACAAGTGCTCAGAAGATAAAATGGGGCTGGATGAGCAGATATGTTGGTGTCTGAATCAAAACTTAAAAACGGATTATATTGTATACCGGTAATTTTAAAAGATAATTATTTTTGCAGTTTATTCAGGACAATAACATTACCAGAGGAAAGATTGTCTTATATCTGCTTCTGTGTAACTTCTTATTTTACGTTTTAGATCTGGATGGATCACCAGAACATGTCTGAACATGTGCTGTGCATGGTGCTGTACCTGATTGAGTTGGGCCTGGACAACCAGGTTCAGGATAGCAAAGAGGATGAGGTGAGCTTCGGCACAATCATAAATGTGTTTAGTTTTGCTGGAGTCTCACTGAAATCAGTTATTAGACATACAGTACTGATTTACAAAAGAAGAAAAATGAGAGCAGACCGATTAAACGTGGAGTTTAGCAGTTCTAACAAAACATATTGCACTTTTCTCATAATTATCTGATTTTTGAGTAGACGTGTTCTTGTGTCACTGATTTTTCTGCTTCCAGGAGCCCTGCATTGAGGAGCACTGTCATGACAGCTGGTTCCCAGGAACCAATCTTCTCTCCAACCTGCACCACGTCATAAACTTTGTGAGAGTTCGGGTTCCTGAGACAGCTCCTGAAGTTAAGAGGGAGCCTCCTCCCAGCACAAGCACTGAAGCTTCTTCTTATGGCCAGGCAAGTGACAGCTCCACTGAACACCAGTACAACCCTGTTAACCTGAGTCTCTGTAATAAACATATTAGTCTGGTTTTGTTTTCTGTTCACAGTGAACATTTTCATATCAAACCAGCAGTTCTGTGATGAAATAAATCATGGATAAGTTAACTCTGAGTGGACAGCTGTTCTCATCTGTATTTTATTGATCCAATTTAAAACTCTGCTGTCTATATTGCATCATTATTGTGCCTGTTAAATTCTGTAAGATTATTTACTGTCCCTTTCTACAAAAATTAGTGTTAATAAAGAACTTTTGAATTCTATAAGAAAATTAGTGTCACCTGGGGTTTCACACAAAGGAAGATATTCTGCAAGAAAATTGTAATTTAGAAGCTAAGAATTCAGTTTTATTGGTTTGTATTTGTGCAACACACAATATTATAAAGAGAGAAGAAATCAGTCATTTCAAAGACCTCTAAAAGGTAAAACTAATGTTTGTTTATATCCTAACTCCCACCTGTGGCTAAAATACATTAACTTGTCATAATTAAGTAACCCTTTTTGATTTGCGCTCTCGTAGTTTGTGTTTTGTTTTTGGACCCTGGTATATTAGTCTGGTATTGTCTGTTTTATCCGTTTATGATGCTGTACTCCCTCTGCAGAACTCCAGGCGTCTTTCAGGAAATTGGAGAGAGGTAGCTGTCTGCACCTGTTCCCACAAAACAATCTGATGACTGGAACGACAGCAGCAGCAGCTGCTGCAGTTGCTTATTTCATCTTAATATGAAAGAATTTCTTTGCATGTATTTGTTTTGTGCGTTTTTCAAACGAGCTCTGCCTTGGTGTGTTGAGGCGTGAATATATTGCTATGCTTCGGCAGTTCTCCTCCCTGTTGACTGCCGAAACTAATTACCTGTGCAGTGCAGGTTTGGTGTAAACGATTTCTAACCGCATGTCAGAATGATTGATGGTACCTTGACTGGGCTATATGATGTATGTTTATTTAACAGCGCAGCTCGGGTCCTTTGCTGTCAGGCCGGGTCGTGCCAATCCTTCAGAGGGCTTGTGCGTTTTACATCAGCTTGATTTGATTTTTCTTCAGTAATATGGTTGTCATAAGTGCTATCAGCAGAGGTGAAATGTCAGATGAAATTTTATAATGGACTTTTGATTTGATTTGTATTGTTTCTGTCTGGATATGGTAATGAGACGTTTCACCAATCCATCAAAATCTATCAGCCTAATAGTGTTGTCATGTTAGGAAGAGGTATTTTATCTAAACACTAATTTAGAAAAATACATTGATGCAAGTGAAATTTGATGCTATTTGTAAGAAAAAGCTTTTCTTTCTCTCTGTGTTTTGAGTTGGATTGGTGTAAATGTCTTACTTGATATACATCATATTTTTGATCTATATCAAAGAGCGGTGCATTCGTTTTCATGTCAGTGTTTTTTTTTTTTTTCAGTAAAGACCCTGATCTTGCATCAAATCTATATATTATGTAAATAAATGTGTAAATTTTATGTCATTTTAGAACCTACGAGAAGCTCAGGTGTTCAGCCTCGTGGCAGAACGAAGGAGAAAGTTCCAGGAGATAATCAACCGAAGCAACACCGAGGCCACTCAGGCTGTGAGGCCCAAGAGCTCCTCAACACGCTGGGGTTCACCGGGCACAGCCCCCCAGCTGGTCACCGAGATCCTGGAGATCCGAGAAAGCATGCTGTCTCTCCTCATCAAACTTCACCAGAAAATGTCGTCCAAGCAGAACTCTCTGTCGGCGTCCTGGCTCGAGGACACGGACATGAGCCGTCACGCTCACGGAGACGGCATTACAGCCATCGAACGCATCCTTACCAAGGCGGCCACACGCAGCTGCCAAATCAAGCGTAGCATCCAGGATGTTTGTGGAAAGGTTTGTCCTCCAGTGCCACCAAAGAAGAACAGTCCCACAGACAAGAAAACTATGGACAAAGAAGAAAGGTATAGTTTTGGTGTATTAAATTTTAATATTTTTTTTCCAGGTTCATAACTTCCTGATGTCAGTGTTGCTCATCTGTTTATAGGTTGTTCATTAATATTGTGTACATACAGCTATCTTAAAATAAAGTTGAGTTAATTACACAGCATGAAAAGCGTTGTAGCAGACAATAAATGTGATCCAGAACAGTGTATGTATATAAAATACTAAACTGGGTTTATCTTTATGTTTGCAGTGCAGGAAACGAAACATGAATGACTTATTTATCCTGCACAGTGCATGTGTTTTGATTAATTATTTTATGCCCATTTCTAAAATTTAGTCCAGCAGCTTTTTAAATGATAAAAAGATTTCTGCAGATTGAAGTTTTTCAACTCTCGATGAGCTGCTAATCTGTGTCGCAGTTTCTCAACTAACAATTAATGAATGGGCTATAACAAATCTGTAACAATCTGCTTTTACCCCACTGAGAATACTATAGGTAGACCTTTTTACTTGTTTCCATGGCAACTGTTAGACAGCTATGCGGTCAGTGGCACTGAAAACTAAGAGACCTATTTTTCAAGTAGTTGTGGACACCCCTGAGATGATCAGTGGGAAATTATTGCACTATGATGGTCCTGTCGGGATGTGCTTATGTCTTCTGATTTAAAACTTTATCATCCACAAAGACCTAATATAAATCTTTCCAACTTTTACAATGCTTCTTTACTACAATCAGACAATTTTTGTACATGTTGCAAAATTTCCTTTTGATTAAACAATTTACCTGGATTATACTGAAATTCACATTTGTAAAATGAGAGAGTGCCAAGGCTTTTTGTTTTGAGTTATACATACTTCATGTAGACCTATACCTAATGCAGTTGTTTCATGTAAATAAATCAACTCTCTTATTGTAATGTGACAGAAGTATGAAACAAAAGTTTCAAGTACTTAACTAATAGATAAATATGTGTGCCACAGTTGGTATTCATTTAGTTGTGGTTGCATAAATACTGGCTTGTTGGGCACATTTCAAACACAAAACTAAATATTTTCACTTATTGTTTCAGACGTCAGAGAGCTCGAGAGAGGCAGCAGAAACTGCTCGCTGAGTTTGCATCAAGACAGAAGAGTTTCATGGAAACAGCCATGGATGTTGGTAAGTCAGCCTTTTCCAGTTTTAGTTTTATAGTTTTATATATTAATGCAGCATCAAGTGACTTCTACACAAATGCAAAAAGGTACAGATGTTTCGGGTGGCATGCACTCAAAAATCTAATTAACAGCAGTAGTGGCATTATTTTGAATAAAAACCAAGTACTATAGCTTATTTGTACTTTCAGTTCTGCAGCAAAAAGCATAACATTTGTTTGCAGATCTGCCAGTAAAGCTCACCATTAATCAAGTTTATGATAATTTAAGGGTAATCTCAGCCGGGTGTAAAGATAACGTACCTATGGTCAGTCAGTAAATTCTGCATTTTAATAGTTTATCGTGTTTTGAATATTTTTTTACATAGAGCTGAAATTTAAATTTGACCGGACAAACCTTTTGCAACATGTTTAGTATGGAAGACAGAATCTGACATATTTAGAAGTAAAAGCAGAAATATATAAATAGATCACTAAATAAGTAAATACACGTAAAATTTGTCAATTAAATTAAAAATTGAGAACTTTTCCTTATGTTTTATCATATTTATTTTTTCAGCTTGGTTCCAATAAATTATATATTTTGGCACATAATTTATATTTTATTATTTTTAAAAATATATGTTCTTTGTTTTTCTTTTCCTTGTAGATGCATTTATGTCTCTTAAATTATTCTATTTATTTTTTAAATAATTTTTCCCACAAAAATGATATATATTTATTTCCATGTGTTGCTATTACATTTCTACTGAGAAACATTTACATTACAATTTTAGTTTACCTTAAGCTAACTTTACCTTTACTTTAAGCTAAACTGAGGCAGCACAAGCATTCACAGTCGATCTTCACATGGTTCCTGCTCCTTCCTGTCTAATGACCAATAGCAGAGAGGAGCTGACCCAATAAGGACCGCCCACCTTATTTATATAATGAGGCATAAATGCATAATGTAAAGTAAATACAGGAGAGAGAGAAATGTAAAAGCAACACAAGAAAATAAAAAGAGTTGTGGGAAAAAAATATAAAAAACAAATAAATTGAAAAACAAAAAACTTGTATTTTTTAAGAACAGTCCGATTTAAATTGTGTATACAATTTATTGGAACTAAGCTGGAAAAATAAATATGAAGGTCAATTCAATTCTAAAACATGAGGTAAAGTTCTCCTTTTAAATTGGTGTATTTACTTATTTATTGGTTCATTTATATATTTCTGCTTTTATTTCTAATTGTCAGTTTCGATCCTCCATAATTTAGGCACTGTGTTTATAGAATGTATTCACAATAAAGTGTATTAGTTATTGAAAACTAAGGCTTTCATAAAGACCGTGAGGGAAAGGTCTAACCCTTGATTGGCAGGTTTTTGTTGTATTTATTTAAATTTTAAATTGAATACAAAACAGTGTTTTAATGAAATGTCCTCTCTTTACTGTAGGAACTTACAATATGTACAGACTTTTCATTTGAAGGGCATCTTGCTAGTATGGACCTTTTTTATAAAAATGCTGTTAGCTAAACTAAACCTTCCATTCCTCTGCTTTTTTTTGTGCAAGGTGATAGTGGACGGAGTCTGTGCATGTGGTCTCTGGAGGCCTTTTAGCAGAAATTGAGTGTAGGGATTCCTATGGGAGTATTGGTGCCTGTTGGCAGTAAGGTCACATAAGATCAAAGCTCTAATAGTGGTCTGGACTCCCAAGGACCGCTCTGACACAGCATGGTTAACAAATGAGTAATGGCTGCTGTGTTCAGTAGGACCTTTCTGTACTGTGACTTCTTTTTGCACATTTACTGCTTTCTGTGCGAAAAGTTTAGTAGCTATACCTGGATTTGCCTCATTTATATTGAAGTTACACTAAAATGGGACACCACGTGAGGATTTTATCTATCCTTATATTTTTTCTGTGAAGTTATTGTTTGGATTTAATTATTTAGGTTATTAGATATTGTGATTATTCTTATCTCAAATTCAGAAAGCACACTAAAGGTGAAAAGGAAATCTGTTTTTTGCACTTTAAATTGTTAAAAATAACCCTGAAGAACTTAAAATGCATGTTTTAAAGTGACCACACTACAAATTGGTCACGTCTGCACCAACTTATCCAACCATAGGAATAAATAGAAGCTATTCAGGTGGACTAAAGCCTGAAGTTTAAAGGATTGCTACCTTATTATTGTGTACTAGTATATGTGTGTGTGTGTGTTTGTGTTTATGTGAGCATGAGAGCCCATTGGTGGAGGTGTGTGTGTTTGGCTGGCCTGAGGCTAAAGCTGTAGCGTTGACATCTAATTCAAACAGTTTTCATTTCCCTTGGAACACACTGACCTCTCCTGAGAACACTTTCCCTCAAAAAGTAATAAATCAATTTCTAACACGACTTGACATTTCTGCACAGTGTTTACTGCTCAAATTGAACACAGTCCTTAACATTTAAAGCTAATTTCAAATCCGTAATTAATTTTTTTAGTGCTGTGCCAATCAGGCAGATAAAGGAGTAACTGCAGGTGGGTTTATTTTGTATTTTCTGATTTAAAAAAAATAGTTAAGTCTAAAAGTCTGAGACAAGCAGTGATGATAATTTTCTATTAAAACTGTTTTAAAATGTGATATTCTTTATTATATATCAAGTTTACAATTTGGTTAAACAAATTAATCCCTTAAATATGGGCTTGTTTTTCGAATATTAAAACAATTTTTGCTATTTTCTTTTAACACTTGATGCATCAGCTTAAGCTATTTGTAATAAACCACTTTACACTTGCATCATGTTGTAGTTTGTGAATAATTGAGTGGTACTTATGCTTGATTAGAGTGGAGTTGATTTAATGCAAGTTTCTAACTCAGGATTAGATGTAAGCATTCTGATTATCATATTTTACTGATGTTTGGATAAACTGTTATTTTTCCTCAATCTTTAATTTAGTTAGCACTTTTTTATAACCACGATTGTTCAGCCTCAGGTCCCCTAAACACAGGTATGTGCAGGGGAGAAGGTTAAACCTGTAGGTACTGGGAGACCACACTGTGATCAGTGGACAAACAGAAACTCCTCTATGTTTGTGGTTTGTCTGATGCTTTTATCCCACGAGAAAGCTCTCAAATGTTTTGATTATGAATATTTCTAAACAGATCAGGCTCATCCTGTAAAATAGTTCTTCTAATTCAATTTAAAGTGAAAATTATTCATTTACTTCAGTTTCTCATCTTCTCATAGAAGAGAAGATTTGGTTAACAGCCAAACTCTCAAACTAATTGTTTCATAGAGACTGTGTGTGGAAACACTGAAAAAAACAAGATCACTCAGAGGTGATATAAGGGATCTTGGTTTTTCCAATGTCGGGGGTCCTTTACTCTGATGGGGGTGGATAACACTGCTAGGTTTTAAGTTTCTAATTTTATTAAATGGAAAATTCTCATTTATTTGTTTGCCAGAATCTCCAGAGACTGAGGCAGCCATGGATTTAGGATCGACTGAAGTGATGGAGTCCGAGGTTCTGTATGACTGTGTTATCTGTGGACAGAGTGGACCCTCCACTGAGGAGCGACCCACAGGCTTAGTGGTTCTCCTCCAGGCATCTTCAGGTACTTTCCCTTTTATATATAAAGATATATAAAAAACTAGGCTCAATTTTTCTGCTATTAACATTTGATCTTATAGATGAGTGGAAAAACAAGATTTCAGCTTTGTCTAACTTATCATCACTCTTACACCTTTCAGCCTTATTTATTTGCCCCAAACCAAAAACCATGACTAATTTGCTCTAGCATTTAGTCAGTGATTTAAATACTTGCTTTAGATGTTGCTGAGATTGTATGGAAACAGTTGATCTTTCCTTTTTTATTGTCATTAAATCGTGACGTGAATATTGTCAGTTTCAGAGTGTTTTATTTTTTATTAAATTTGTCTACCTTCATTGTTTATTTTTTGATTGTTCTTATTTTTCAGTTCTTGGACACCGCTGCAAAAGTAAACAACCTAAAAATCTACCAACAAGTGATGAAGAGCACATATACTCTGCAGACACATGCGGCGTCGCTAATGATGTCAGGCTCACACTGATGCAGCAGTTCTTCAAAGACGTATGCTAAAGACAATTTGTCAAGGATTAATTGGAGACATTTTTTTTACACATTTTTGGTTTAAATTGCTTCATGTTATAGCAAACAGCAGCACAAAAGAATTGAAATGTTCTGCAGGGTAAATGCTTGAAGCTCTATTTGAATACTCTAATGTGTTCACTCTCTCTTGTGAATTCTGCAGAGCTCTTGTCTGCAGTCTTTGTCAATCGGCTGGGATGGGGGCGTCTATGTCCAAACCTGTGGACACACTTTGCATATAGATTGCCATAAGTCCTACATGGAGTCTCTGCGGGTAAGAGAAAACCTGGCTTTATGAAGTGAATACTTGATTGATGGATATAAATTAATAATTTAACCCAGTAGTCACATGCATACATATACAAATCCTGTGATTAATTTCTTACCTTTAATGATCACAACAGGACTAAATTATTTAAGCTTTGAAATGTTAACATGTTTTTACTATTGTAGACAATATATATGTATTAATTATTATTGAATGATTGTTTTGGGGAATTTATCAGCCATGAATATGTTTACACTTATTTTTAAAAGATTTAGTTGTCTCTCTAAAGTTCTGAGATTGGACTAATAATGCCATTGTTCTCCCCAGAATGACCAGGTCCTCCAGGGTTTCTCTGTTGACAAGGGTGAATTTACATGCCCACTGTGCCGACAGTTTGCCAATAGTGTCCTTCCATGTCGCCCCGGTCGTGGTACAGAAGCCAACACATGGCACACACCCACAAACAAAACGACAACTGTACTTGTGAAAGAGGTGGAGGAACTACAGGAGAAACTTGGTCTCTTTCCAGTAAGTTTGATAGTGAAGCACAATATTCATTTTTTTAAATGAAATTTTGATTTAATGTCTATTCTGGATCCGACATATCAGAATATTTGTCTTGTTTTCTAAGACTGAGTCCAACTTGAGTAAAGAGATGGAGTTGGTGATTAAGGACATCAAGAACACTACGCAGAAAAAGTACATGGACTATGGCAAGAACCCAGGTTCCCCTGACAACGACTTCCTCTTCATGTATTCAGTGGCGAGGTAAAAGAACGTTCATTGACAATGTTACAGAATGGGTCTGTGGCACAGATGCCCCATTACTTATAGCACTTTTTTCTGTCTAGTTTATAATTTGCACTAATTTAATTTTAAAGGTGTTTGCAGGACAGTGCTAATGTGGCTGTAAGTGTATATCTCTGGGCATCTGGTGTAAAAACAATTGTCAAAATCTTTATACGAGTTTGCTTCCTGTGGCTTTTTTACTTTCAAATGAATTTATTGAGCTTATTTGGAAAAACATGCCTGAACTTGCAATTTCCACTTTTGCTGGATTTTCATTTATACATTTTCTTATGTTACTTTTATTTTAAGCCTCGGTTTATTTACTGATGCAGATGCATATTTAAAGGGGCAGTATCATGTAAAATCAACTTTTTTGAGTTTTATATCATGTTATAATGTTATCCTTTCATCAAAAACATGTCCAGAGTCTTGCTTTGTCTCATTCATGTTTGAGAAATCCTGTGCTGTCCTGAGGCAGCCAGGTAGGAGAGCAAAAACTACCGGTTGGGTCTAGAACCGCCTTTTGGTAACATCTCCTCCCCTGGGCTGGGTCTAAGAACCGAGCTTCCTCATCAC
>JARVJO010000061.1:12867378-12967168 GCA_031762555.1 Cynodonichthys magdalenae | reverse complement strand
CTGAAACTCCTCAGACTGAAGAAGTCTCTTGGAGGAGAGACGAAACGTTTCATTAAAGAAGAACCCGTCCAGAGGACTGACTTATTTTTTCTTTTTGATTTTTTTACCTGGATTACTGAGATGCATCAGGACGATATTGTATAATGTTGCTTCTTTTTTTATTATCATTACAACAAAGTCTGCTACGATGCTCCAGGCTGTAAACAGCAGAGAAGGTGTGGTGGCGAGCAGAAATGAGCGGGATGGAATCAGAAGGAGGTTCTTAAAGAGACAGAGACCAATTTCAAGGCATTTAGAAACGGATGTGATGTGAAGTCAAGTTTATTTTCTATTTAAACATATAAACATGTTAATAACAACCGAAGGTGACATAGTTACTTAATTTTGGTATAGAAATTAAATATATGCCTGAGAAACACATAATATTGCCCCTTTTAAGCTTCTAGAGCTTAACATCTCTTTTTAAACCAGTGAAATATGCTGATTTCTTCTAAAGAAACAGTCTGCAACAGTGTAAATTATTACATATTGCTGTTGAGTTATATTAAACCTTGTTGTTTATGGGATTTCTACACTTCCCAGCATCAATCTTCATTACGTGAGAATGCTGTTCTGCTGAAAAGTTGCATTAGGTGGCCAATGGAGCAATAAAAGACAAACGGCTGAAAACGTCCACTTCAGGTTTCATTTCCAAATAGAAGAGTATACGAGTATTTTCCTGCTGCAAAGCCACGTCCAGCAGCGCTCAAACTGCAGCAATAGGAGTTCTAAATGCAAAAACAGCATTTCTATTTGGTTGATTGCAAGTGTAATTAAACTAAGTAGGAGACATTCTTGGAGAAGATCAGAGCCCAGAGGAAGGAAAGCCGTAGACTTGAAATTCCTCCACTATAAATCTGTGACAAAGGACAGCAGATGAGATAAGGCTGCTGTTCTACCACCTTCGGTTTGATAAATGCTTTCAGTTTCTCATTTGTATAAAATACCAGCCATTTCTAAGGAACATGCATTCAAATCAGAGGAACACACATCCAGTAATGTCTTTTCTACGTATCAGACACTAACAAATGAATTGTCCACTACCTATAAATTGTATGATGCAGCACAATTTATGCATGGATGGAGACTAGTTAAATGTTACTCATGATATTTTCTATATTTTAGGTTGTTTTTTAATTTTATTAGTCATTTTATAAAGTAAACAGTGGTTGTCAGCAAGAAAATGCAAGTAAGAAAAACGCTTCAGATTGGTGACAAGTTAAAGAAAAACAGAATAAATCAGCATAAAAATAGGATGCACACAGATACTTCATTTAGGACATGACACTCACTGATGTAATAACATAAATCAAAAGTTGCTGTGGCCTTCAGCTGTTTGTGGAGCACCTGTACAAGACTTTGAACTGATGTTAGATGACACCCTTCACTGGCACTAAAAACACACAGTGCTTTGTCTTTTGAAAGAATAGGTTTGTTCCAATTTTTTTCCAGGTTTTTGAGTTTCTTTGTTTTTAGTTTTTTTACTCCAATATAAATTCTGACAACCATCAGCTTTGTTTTATTGATGTGAATGTTTTAGTGGCTCTTGTGCAAGAAGCTGCTGTTTTTTATTTATCCACATTTTTGTGGATTAAATTCACCACGTGGGAAAAGGTGTCAGAACGATCTGAAATGTTTAAAATATATGAGAATATTTTCAAAGTAATAGGATCTAACTTCTTTTAAGTTATTCTAAAATGTGTTTGAATATCTAATTTGCATGTGAATTTATCATTTGTAAATTAATAAATGTTTATTTTTATAAAAATGTACAAAATGGAACATCCTTTAAAAACTTGATATTTAATTTGAGTTATTCATATAAGAGAATAGAGGGTCTTTTAAAACCTACAAATTATTATTATAATTATAATTACTATTTAGTTTATGTTATTTTGTATGGTTTAAAGCTTTTGTTTGTGACCCTCTGATAATTTTATTTTAGAATCAAGAGGACCATCTAGATCTTTTTTGTTGTTTAATTGCATGTTGTCAACACTGATGTTTCAAACCTTGGTTTTCTGCCACAGAACACCTCAAATTCTGAAAAGTCTTTCGACGCTCTGCTCAGTCACGTTATCAGCGAACTCTCAAAGGACAAGAGTGTTTACAAGGTGAACTCTGAAGAATCAACAATGGTGAGATGCTATGATGACTGTTTAGCCCTTTGGAGCTTTACTGCCATAAAGATTACATCCTCTCCTCCCAGCGTCTCCTCTGCTGCTCTTTTTCATTTTCTCTATGAGTATAAATTGGCCATTACCCTGGGAGACAATGATCTAATATCTCTGCTAATCTCCAGGGAAGATGTACATCACTGTATTATCAGCAAGCTGTTAGCTAGTTATTGATCAGGTGTTACTGCTGCCTCTCTCTCTAGCTGAGCTCCAGTGTGTGGTCCCCACAGTCTATTGAGTTCAGCCTCCAGCAGTTCTGCCTGCCCTTCCTTCGCCTCTCCTGCCTTCTGCAGCACCACCTTTATGGAGACACTTTAACTGGCTGTCTGGTACGTCTCATCTTAAACGCCACCCTCACTGCTGAAACTACTATAATCATGTGCATTATGTTTTGATTGCTAATAAATACATTAAATATCATCAATTGAGCGTTGACATCTCATTGTAAGATGTGATGGGTCTCAGCTTTTCTAAGACATTTAGATCCTTTGGAATTCTGTTGTGTCCAAAAGTAGTTGATTTTCTTTGCTCGTCTCAGGATGAAGAGGAGTTTTCATCCTTGGCTGTGTGTGTGGGGCTGCTGCCCTCAGCCCCTCAGCCTCCCAGTGCCGTGCACAGTGCCTCATGTCTGGACTGGCCCGTCAGCGCCTTCGACTTGGTGACGCAGTGGGTGGCTGAGCTCACTGAGCTAACTCAGATGCATCCTGAGCAATCACTGGTACATTTGTCAATTTCAGTCAGTTTGCTTCAGCCACTTTACAGAAACAAACACACCCACAATGTCCAGGCACACAATGCTCAACATAGAGCTGTGAGAATTAGTCCAGACGGTGGTGGGGCGACACACAAGACAGAGTCTCGGCAAGCGGTGAGAATTTTTGTCATGCTTCCACTTAAACGAGACGTGAGAATATTCCTACTTATTGCCTATAAATCAGACTTTAGCTTCAGCCCTGGCTGACATGGTTCATAGCTGTCTCAGGAGAGTGTCTGCACCATGTCTCATACTCCTGTCGTTTAACACTTCAGTAATCTGTGGTTGCTGTACATCATATGAAATGATGAGGTTGAACTTCTAAGAATTGTTTACTATGATCTCCGCAAGGGACACAATAAAACCTCCGACCTGATAGATTTATTCTGTACAAACTAAATACAATTTAATTTTATATTAATTGTTGGCATCTTACCTGAACCTCAATAGACTCTGATTTTCAAAGACTGAGACCTCGTATATAATGATAAAACATCATAAATATATCAGATCTGGTCCTACAGTGTGTACAGCCACACAGTAAATGCAACGCACCACAGACGAACAGATTTCACTCACAAACATGATACGGAGATGAGTTGTTTGTTTTCTGTGTTTCACTCCGTGTTTTCATCACCTCGCTTTCTGATTGGCTACACGTCACATTCAACCTGCTCGTTTGTCCTCGGGGAACACCTCACATCGGAGTCACTCTTAGCACACACCACATGGCAGGAATATCTCCTGAAATTATCGTTAGAGCTATCCCTATAAACCGAGCGTCCCTAAGATTGTTCAAAGGGCAAAATCAGGCCAAAAATCTGCACAATTATCTTGCCGTGTGAACCCAGCATTACCTCTGTCTCTGCCTCTGTAGACCTTGCTGGTCCAGGATCCTCAGTGGGCTGCCCCTCGCCTTCTCCAGCTACCTGACAACTATAATATCATCTTCCAGTACTATCACAGAAAGGCCTGCACTGTCTGCAAGAAAGTGCCAAAAGACCCTGCACTCTGCCTTGTTTGTGGTGCGTTTGTGTGTCTGAAAGGCCTGTGCTGCAAACAGCAGGGAACCTGTGAATGTGTTTTGGTAAGTTTCTCAATGATTGATGAACTGACACTTAGTTTTAATCTGCCTTTGCATAGCTGCAAGTCATCTCTGTTTGTTTAAAACCTGCCTGTTTCTTGTCACTTTGAAGCACTCCCAACATTGTGGCGCAGCTACAGGCATCTTTCTGCTGATTAACGCCTCGGTCATCATCATCATCCGTGGACACCGATTCTGTCTGTGGGGCTCCGTTTACCTGGACGCTCACGGAGAAGAAGATCGCGATTTACGGTATGTTGCATTTTGAAACTGGTTAAACATTTTCAATCTCTAATGTGAGACTTTAAGTTCTTAGTAACTCTTCAGAGACACATTGAACCATTGTTACAGCTCTGTCACAGTAGTATTTTAGACAACTTATGCCGAGGTATGAAATTCCATCTTCAGCGTAGAAATCTTTAGTGTTGTACAAAATTTTCATAAGTTGTCTAAAACATGATGGTGTCTTTAAAAACATCACATAACATAAAAACTGTTTTCACTTTGTTCAAGCAAAATCTAATTTATGTTACAATATTTTTTAGTTTTACAGCACCCACATAACACAAATTACACAAACATAACTTAGACTGAAAACAACTTAATATTTTATTAATTGTCTGTCGATGGTCTCCTGCCTTTAAAATTCTTCCACCATTCCTCTTTTAGACATTAGTTTACTTGTATCCACATTTTATCCATTGTACCATATTCTAAAACATTTCAAGTTATCTTATAATATAGCATTAAACACATGTAGTACATTCAAGCAAGAAGTAATAAAAATATTTTTTTACTGTACTGTTGCAATAAGATTAGAATAAAGATTGAAATTTGACCCACATGTAACCTACAACACAACTCTGACTTTTTGTTTTTCTGTTTTTGTTTTGTCTCCTCCAGCCGCGGCAAGCCGCTTTTCTTATGTGAAGAGAGATATCGAGTGTTGGAGCAGCAGTGGGTTTCTCACACCTTCGATCACATCAATAAGCGGTGGGGGCCTCACTATAATGGACTCTGAGGTCTTCCAAAGTTCATTTAAAAACAAACAACATCAAAAAAACACAACCCAAGATGGAGTCTTTTTTATTATTATTATTATTATTATTGTTATTATTAACATTATTTTCTCGTGTCAGCCTTGATCCAAATATTTGAGAAGTTTTAACTTAATAAACTCGAAGATCCGATAAGGCTTTGGTTTATGTGACTTTTGGTGTACAGTCCTGCCTAAAAGATTAGCACTCAAATGTTTTAAAGTGATTTCTTGTGTAGTTTTCAACAGGAATAAGCACAATTTGGTGGGTTTGAAGAAGAGAGAAAAAAGCACAACTTGACTCAGTTACTCAATTGGCTTCACTTGGAACAGGCTTTAAAAAAATGTCATTTTAATTTTGGGTTATAAAAACAGAAATACAAATCAACCGTTGAGAGTTCCTGTAAAGTTGTTTACTTCTTTTTGCACCATTTCTGATCATATTACGGCATATCCCCTTTATTTATCAAATCGTGTTCTGCTGTGTTGGCGTGAGTTTTAAGCTCCTGATGTGGGCGACAGTGTTTTTTTTTTTTTTTTTTTTTTTTCAATCTGCACTTGTCGTCTGTCGAAATGTGATGGTGAGCAAGACCAAGTCCAAGCGTCGACGCACGAGAGCTTTCTTTTTGCAAACAACCAAAGACTCTTTCTGGGTCTAGTTGCAATCCATCCTCAGGAAATTATTTTTAGTCTTTTTTTATTTTTATTTTGCTGTTTAAAGTAAGTTTTAAGATATTTAAATAAATGCTGCTGCTCATTGTTAAAATAAGTAATTTTAGTTTTTTTGGGCTCTTTTTTTTTTTTTTTCCTAATATTGTGCTTTGAGTTTACAGTAGATGGCTGGGAATGTTAAACTCTAATGTTTAAGGAAGTTGCCACATTGCACCCCCCCACCTCCCAGATCGTGTAATCCCACTTTCTTCTGCTTTATTTATTTGTCTTTGTTGAGCGTGAAGAAGAAACTGAAGTGACAGCTTTGAAACAACTACAGTTCTTAACTTAAATTAGGATTCAGCTGAAATTTCTCAAGTGAAATGTCACTGCTCACACCTGGGTTCCTGCTTCACTGAGCGCCACGCCTGAACAAAAAGGTTACACCAAGTTAGTCAGAGTCCCTCAAGATTTGAAAGTCATTAAAACAAAAGTTTCTTTCCTGTGTCCTTTCTGGGCTGTAACAAAGATTTCCTTTTATGCCTTTTATCAAGTTCTGACAACAGTACAGAACAATGTATATCATTATTATTTTACTCATCTAGTTGTGATTATTAGTTGCATTCCGGCGTTACAGGATTATCAGACAGAAGTATCTGTTTTACACTGTGCATGGCGACCTTTAACTTCTTTTTCTGGTCATTTTCTTTCTATTAAGGAGAGAGGAAATTTCATTCAGTTGTGCCTGCAAAGATGGTTCATATTTTTTTATGTTTGGAGGGAATAAGTGTAGTTTTGAAATGCTGGGCCACATTGTGCTGCATTGAGAAATCAGAGTAACTCAACACTTGAGAACTTCCTTTTGATTTTGAGCCTCTGCTTTTTTTTTTTTTTCAGTTTAGCAGGTTTCTTCTTCTTTTTCTTCTTTTATTTTTTGTAGTTCCCACTTTGTAAATGTTTGCAGCCAAGCAGCCAGTGAGTAACGGGTGTCGGAGAGCTTCTGTGTGTTTTCCTGTGTGAATGAAGAGAGAATACAGTACATTACTGTAGGTGCTGACTCAAACTTTGAGTTTGACCAGGATTTATGACTTGGAAATTTAATGCAAAATGTAACATAAGTGAATAAAACATAAGCACACTGACTTGTCTTCTTTATTTTGTTATCTGATTGTGATCAGTGACACTTAAAGGCATTCGTATAGAAAAAATAATCAGTTGCTTTATCTGGATTTTTTTTTCTTTTAGGTTTAATTAAAATAATTTTTAGGAAACCTCTTGGAAGCTGACATCAAGAGTCCTATTCTCACTCTGAATACTTATTTTAACACATGGCCTTTCTGCAGCATTTACCTGCTCATTTCTTCAGTATTTCAGGAACCTGGTACTCTGGTCAGGAGGCGGGTTACACCTTGGCCAAGACCCTGGTCCAACACGGCTCTCTGCAGTCTGCTCCAGTCAAATCTGATTAATTCTGCTTTCTTGATGCAAAAGTCACCACCAGGGGTCTCAGTTTTTTGAAGGTCAAGTGGAGTGAACTTCTAAAATGAGATTCTTGATAGAATTAAACAAGTCAATGCATGGTTAAAACTGGGTAGCAGGAGGGCCTAAAATAAGTAGAGAAGTAAAAAAAAAAAAAAAAAAATCATGAAGAGGATGGGTTTTTCTCTGTGGTGCCGTGTGATGTAGCCTGAGCAGAGTAATTGGTTTGGACTTAACAAACAAGAGCAGATCTGTGGATAATGATCTACTGTTGCACAAAGCTGCTGCTTTCAACCAATTAGACAAGAAAGAAAGAGAAAATCATCAGAATGAGGAATTTCAAACTGGGTTTCTGGAACAAGGTTCAGGCTGAAGCTTGTTGGTTCTGCAGGCAGGTCTCCAGCAGGCATCACTGGACGTGTCCATCTTTACTACCTGTGCAGGTAGGTTCCTCCTGCTGCTTCTCAGACCTCACACAGCATGAATAGAACAGTGAAGGTGATTGTGGTCATTCAGTGAACCAAGGACAGCATGCTCAGGTGACTGCACACTTAATAATTCAAACCCTTTACCAAGTAAACAGACAAATCATATTGAATGTGGAGGGTAAACTGTGCTAAAGCTGTTTGATATGCAAGTTTTTATTGACTATTAATGGTACTGGAAAACATGTCAGAAATGACCAAAATACTCCTTCAAATAGTTGCTGACCCAGACATCAGGAGGTGAACAGCCTACAGAGGTCCTTGTGTGCCTGATCATCTCTGCTGCTGCAGCTGTTAGATGGAAATACACGTGGACATGTCAAGGTAAGAAAATTAATTTTGTCTGCACTCATTGAAAAATACACAATCTCCACTTTCAGCATGTGTAGACACCTATATTCTGAAATGTTACCATGTTTGATATATTCAACTTAAACTACATCTCTGTGTTCTGCCTGCAACACAACAGCTGAATTTTCTGAGGAAAAAATGCAAAATATACAGTATTATTGGGTAAAAATTATCTTTAATTTTTTTAAAAGTTCTATAAATATGTTTTAAATCATCTAAATTTCACATTTTTATTGCTAAATATTTTTGATGATTTTGTTTTAAACTAATAATACACTTTTAATGTATAGTGAATTGTAATAACTGCCAGATATTGAAAGTTTACTTCTGAAACCCAGAAGACAAAAAAGTTTCGGTACTTAGATTTTTTTTTCATAGTTTAAGTATTAAGGTTGAAAGGAACATAATTCAACAATTTTTTTTTTCATAAAGGTTATTTAAATTTTATCAAATGTCTCTTACACTGGACATTGGATCATGATTGATGTAAACATTTTCTTTAATAAATGAACATTTAAAACTGATAAATTCCATTTCTTTTTATTTTATAAATACTTAAAACAGATTCATACTTTTTAAAATTCATAAACAGAAAAAACAGTTGAAGAAATTGCATTAAGAAGTGCTTACATAACTAATAACATGTCTGAAACGCAAATTATGAACATGATAACTATGAGCCTGTACAACACTCAATACTTAGTTGGGACTCCTTATGCCTGGATTGAAGCACTGACTCCAGCTGCAGTCCACTCTGTGCATCTCCCCCACATTTTTGAATGGCTTTTGTTTTACAGTCTTCTCCAGGAAGCTGTAAACCCAATTGCCTGTACACCTTTTTCTACCACATCTTTTCCTTCCCTTCACCTCTATTAATGTGTTTGGACACAGAGCTCTGTAAACAGCCAGACTCTTTAGCAATGATCTTTTGTGTCTTGCCCTCCACATGCACCGTGTCAATAGTCGTCTTTTGGACAACTGTCAAGTCAGTAGTCTTCCCCATAATTGTGTTGCCTACAGAACAAGACTGAGACTATTTAAAGCCCTTTGCAGGTGTTTTAAGTTAATTAGCTGATGAGCGTCGCACCAGGTGTCTTCAATATTGAACCTTTTCACAATATATTAAATTTTATGACCAGCACCCATATGTTGATGAAAACAGAGGTATAATTTAACATAATGCAATAAGTGTAATTATATATATGACTGCCATTACAAAGTTTTACATTATTGTGTCTTATCTGTTTATAAATTTTAAAAAGTTGATATTTTTCCTTTGCACTCACTACTACCAATAAATTCCTTGACCCTAACTTACATATTGCTTTTCATCAATATTGGCTTGCAAATGTCTTCACTTTGGTCTTCTTCAGACTCCACAAAAGCTGTTGTGTCTTCATCACACCTGCTGTACTACCCGGCCTTCCTCCACATCTTCTCCTGACAGCTCTATGTTTGACTCTCCTTCCACAATTCTCATTAAGATCCTTTCTGCCTCATTCAGCCCTTTACTTTCGAAAGCAAGAAAAGTGGTTAAGATAGTCATTAGCAAGTCCCACTGTCCCCTACAAAGGACACTGAATAAAACTTGGATTTTTACAGGGTTAATAATGTTATACATTGTACAGGCTAATGGTGTGCACTTTCATACTAATGAGGAAATGTAATTTTTAGCAACATAATTTTTGAAAGAAAATTTATGACTTATGTCCCCTGCTGTCATAAAATATTGATATAGGGATTTCTGCCATTTTAAAAAAGAAAGTGCATGTGTTCTGTTAGCCACACAACCACAAATGTGACCCAGGATGTCCTCTTTACAGCCTAACCTTTGTTGAAACGCCATATTGTGGATTTGAAACCAGCTTGATTTATTGATAGTGAAACTGCAGCATGATCAATAATAATTGGGTGAATTATATTGATTACTTCTGAGTGCCAATGTTGGTGGTATGAATGATCGATTGACATTTTATGGACAGTTCTAGTTGTTGAATTAAGCAGTGAGAAAAAACTATGAGAAAAGATGCATCATCTGTGTTGGGACCATAGATATTGACAAGTATGAATACCTCAGGATTTATGGAAGCATTAATAATATTAAATCTACCTCTGGATCAATTATAGTGGAACTGAAATAGACGTTTTTACTTACTGGAATAGAAACTCCTTACTGATGTGAAAATCTGATTACAATGTTTCATTTTGTGTGCTGTGATGTTTGTGATTAAATGACAGATTAATTCTTAGCTGTGATTCTTAGATTGTTGAAGTTGACTTTTAATTTTAACTTTTAACTTTTTAATTATGTTTATGTTATGTATATCTCGAGTTGTCCTGCACTTGGTTAGCATGTAGCTGTGCTGCTAAGTTGACAGTAAAGATCTGTCTGTCTGGTCGTGTGAGGAAGACATTGGTCATCTGGGTGAGAACAAGGACACGCTGCTGAGATTTACTGTAAAGCCTCTTCACATCCGCTTAAAAGGGATTATAGTTTCTCTCTCTCTTTCACTCTCTCTCCCTGCAGACCTTAAGGGTTTACCAAGTGAAGTTCCCATGAGTCTTTATCACAGAGGATGGAATTGTTTGAGCTTGATGGAAGCAGAAAATAAGATTACTCCCTTTCACTTTGTGGTATTTTATTAGATCTATTTTTTGGGTTAAAAATGTTCTGCAGATTGTCAACATCTTCTGCAGCTGTTCCTGAATATAGAACACAAGTATCTCATGAACAAGAGTGAAGGATTTTTTAAAGCATTTTTTTTATTCTAGAAGAACAAACAATAAAGTGGGTTTTTAAAACAGAATGGTTTAGGATTGTGTTAGTTTTGGATTGTCTTATAGCTGATATTTTTTTTCAAATGTTTAGATCTCACTTCCCGTTTTCAGCCATGCAGATAATCTGGGAAACAGAGTAATCTGAGCCTTGCTGTAGAGCAGCAGTGGTGTCCTGTTCAGATCTCAGAGCACTGTCCATTTAAAGAGCCGTGTCCTCAACAGCAACTCCAAGTTCTTTTATTTTTTTAGTAAACACTGTGTGCCACATGGTGTTTTTAAAAAGTCTGATTCATTTTAAATAGTTATTAATAATCCTGTGACTTGCCAACAATACTAAAACACAAAAATATGGATTATGTGCTATAGATGTAACATTTTACTGCTAAATTTAAATTCTAGGCTGCTGTTGTACTTTTAGCCTTTAATTAAGAAAACGAGTAAACCCAAGTCGAGACAAATTTTATTTAGATGATTTGTTCACACTTTTGGTAATAATCATGACCTCAAATTTGTATTGTTTTCCTGAGATAATACCAAATGTAAAATCATGTTAGAAAGTTAAAATAATAAGAAATATTTTTTTAATCCTCTTACAATAAGTCGGATGTTTATATACTGTATATATGTATATAAAACTTGTGGAAGGATCACCATTGAATTCTAAACTGTTATTAATTGATAATTACCTAATTATCTGTGCAGTCACAGCTTCTTTGTCAAAGCAGACATAAAGCAACAGAAAATCTAAAATTTTCTTTATTTTTACAGAACAATGAGTTTAAAGTTGTCTGGTTGCAGTGACGTGTGAAGCAGCAGCAGTTGAGTTTGTAAAGACCTCCACCTGCTGAGGTGTGACAGACAGACAGAGGTCACATGACTTAGTAACCATGCAAACTTCCTGGTTACTTGCCTGCAACCTGAGGTGCTTCATATCTGCCAGCATTATGAATGACTACATCTGCTGTCTGAATAATTCAACACAGCTGCAGATCAGGCTGCAGATGACCATTAAATTATTAATTCCTATAGATTGGCTAAATTAGTCGCGAGCAGTTTGTCGAGAGGCAGCTACAGACACTTTCACAGAAGCAGGTATGTTTAGTTTGTGTTTCTTTTACTCTGAGCCTTGTTTTATCTTGAATGATGAATAAATAAAGGAAATATTATAGATGTTTGTATAAAAGCTGAAGTAGGCGGTAGATTATCACTAGCAAATGTATGATTGATGGCCAAAGTTATATGTGGGCTGCAAACTTAATATACCTATTTGTGCTGTTTTTTTATTGATGATTTAAATTTATAATAAACATTACAATATTACAAGCAAGGCTTTAAAAACAGGTTCAAAGCTTTTCAAAGATAATGATGTTAATTGCTGCTGCAGGTCTTTAGAGACGTTTCTGCTGATTCAAGTTTGTGAAGGTGTGTTGGGAGTAAGTTATGTGTTTCACACAGGGTGTATGTTACACTACAACAGCAGGAGTAACCATTAAATTATCTGCTCTGATCCTAATAAAGTGTGTGTGGCATTATTTAGTTCAATATGGTTGATTTAAACTCTTAAAACAGTTAGTTGTGGGTTATTAATCAGAAATTTATACAAGATATTGGGTACGTGTTTATTGAAATTCACTGCCTCAACTCTCTGTCTCACCTGGAAGGACACACAGGATATCAGCTGTATCTCTGCGCTGCGTATTTGAGTCCATCTTATATCCAGCGACATGCGATTCATAAACCTGTCTCCATGTGACGGGGTTAAACCTTAATTTTCCGATCACCAAAAATAAAAAGGGGCTTCGCTCCCTCAGGGTCACACAATCTCCATGATGCATTGACACGATTACGACGAGAGGAAACAAACATCGCTCTCCATCATGTTGATCTGGAATTTGTGGCATTTTATTGAAAAGGGATGCATGAGTCCCAACATGTTGAAATGGATTTAAGTCCAGCTCTTTGATAGTTATCGTTATCTATAGTCACAAACACGTGATTAAATAAAAATAATAATAATAATCAGAAGCTATGGGAAGATTTTCTTAAATTATGACTTTACTTGATAATCATTTCATAAAGCTTCTTGATTGGAAGTGAAGCTCTAGTTTGCTGCTTTAGGACAGATAATCTGACCAATCCAATTGATCTTTAGGAGATTGCTCTTCTTAGTGTGCACGGCAGTGGCAGAGTCCCCATGGAGATGACTAATTCAGTGACTGCATGAAGCAGGACTTGTTGCCCGTCCTCCTGAGGAAGCTGTTGCTGTTGGTGTTGTTCTATTATGATCACCAGAGACTCTTTAGTTGTAACTTTTCTCAGTCCTGATGAGTCAGAAGAAGATAACACTTGCCATGTAAGTACTTTCCTGTACATTTGCTTTGGTTTTTCTTGTTTTAAACTTGGAACGTGGTTCTAATGATGGATATGTTTACTCTTTAATCCCAGCGCAGTACTGTGTTTTATTTATTGCTGAAGTTGAGCTGTGTCAAGTGGCTCAATCGTTTCAAACAAACTCCATGTTTCCTGCAATTAGGCATTAAAAAGGGATTAACAGTTCCTTTGGTTTACACCAAAGATACAGTTACAATGTTTTGATAAAACATGTCTGATCCAAAACTGGATTTATTCTTCAGGAGACAACTGTATGGATTGTACCCCTACAAGTCCAGCATGATTGGCCTGGAGAACCTTGGTGATCCCTCAGATAACTGGGACATCGTGGAAACCATCGGCAAAGGGACATATGGGAAAGTCTACAAGGTGACCAACAAAAAGGATGGGAGCCAGGCAGCGGTAAAAGTGCTGGACCCGATCAACGTGAGTCACATGAAAACTTGTTTACAATCATAACTTATCATTGTAATATCCTTCGACTGGTTGTTTGAAAATGGCTGTGAATAACAAACATAATATCTGAATTTAAACACTAAAAAATTCCATTATTTTCCTTTTTTTTTTTTTTTATTATTTTACAATCTGTTACATGCATGTCCGCTGACATCCATCAGCCATTGCTTTAGCACCCTCTGCACCCTTACTGCCCTTGCTCCTATAATATCTAGTTTATGGTGCTGCAGTTTTAATGGCCTGATTTATCATCATGGCCTTAATAGAAACATAAAAACCTTATTTTTACCAGGAGACAAAACTTATTTGAATTAAAGTACTCTTTATAAGAAGGCTCAGGCCAAGATGGACACCTTCTCAACAAATTAATAATTTAAATATTGTCATATAAATACTGTATATTAATACATAAATTGAAAAAAAATATACTGGTTCTGCAGAACTGCTTTGCTTGGTTGAAGAGTCTTAGTTTTTTTTTTTTTTTCTGCTTTAACTTTTTAATTATTTAATTTCCCTCTGGGATCAATAAAGTATTTTGAATTGAATATAGTTTATTAAATGATTTTTTTGATTTCTTGTAACAGGTTAGAGGATCCTGAAACACAAATTGGGAAAAAGTGGTATATTAATTGTCATTTTACAGATCCATCATTTAGCTGTATGAGCTGTTTCTAGCCGCCTCGCCTACATTTTGAACTATAATCCATAATTCTAATATGTTTAGCATCATTTCCTCTGACAATTTTAATCTCACAGTCTTGGTATAAATTGAAAATTATATTCACAATAACTGTTTTAAATTAAACTATTGTCATATTTGTTTATAACAGTCTATTCTCGTCTTTTTGTGATTCCTATTGTAATCATTCATATTTGACAGTTTTTGTCGTGACAGCAAAAGTCCTTAATAATGTAACAGAGGGGAAAAACAAGACTAAAGCGGTTGTTTTTCTTTGTAACTCTCTGACTTGTTTCAGCATTCGAGCCATTCAAACAGAGTAGGTTGCCAGTTCTTTTTATTTCTTCTCTCCATCTTGACGCAGTTGTTCCTGTACCTGCCTCTGTGATTTATGTCAGTGCGCTCCCGCTTTTTTTCTTTCTTTCCTGTCACGTTAAGTCTAGCACACTCTTACCAGGAAGTGTAGATCCTGACTTTGCTGTTTCCTCTCTGTATGTCTGCTCATTTGTCTGGATGATAAGGGCGCTGTAGACTCTGCATTGGCAGCAGACTGTAGCAGTGAGACCTGGTCTGAGACATGCCTGTGATTGTGTCAGCAGAAGAACCCTCATCCTGGCAGAATGATGTTCCCCCTGATGGCCAAGAAGATGAAGCTGCCTCTTCTCCCATCCCTCTGCCTGATTAGACTGCTGACACAATCAGTCAGACATCCAGGAAGAGAAATTCTGCTTCTTTGGCTGTGGATCTTCCCTCCCTCTGAGATTTACTTTGATAGAAAAGTGCCTCTAGAAAAATACTTCAGCCCATTCTTGTTCTTGTGTTACTAGTTTATAACCCTATCCTTAGGTTTCTAGTTATAATGCCAACATTACACTGTCCTTATGCATAAAACATCATTAAACCTCTGTTTAAACTTTACACATTTGTTCTTAAAGGATGTGGACGAGGAGATCGAGGCCGAATATAACATTTTGAGATCCTTGTCCAACCACCCTAATGTAGTGAAGTTTTATGGCATGTTTTACAAATCAGACAACTCATCTGGAGGGCAGCTGTGGCTGGTTCTCGAGGTTAGTTCTTCGTAATGTTTTACATTTGCTTTATTTCACTGTTGGTCTCTTTGTTTGTTCATTTGTGTTCCTGTTTATAGTTCTCAAAGTCAAATGTCTACACTGACAAATTGAGCATCTTTTAGATTTGGTTGTTTTTATGCGTACAGAGTTTATCTACTTGGTCTTCATGTGTGATGTGACATGATTTAAACAAGATCCCTCTTGACTACATTAGAAATTAGCTTCTAATAAAAGTTTAGAAGGCCTGTGAGTCACACAATGTTGTTTACATACAAGACAATTTATATTTTCTCTGTAGTATTCCCAGTTTCTACCAAATGCTGGATTTTTTCTTGTCTTTATAACAAAAAAGTTCAATAATATATTACCAGTCAGTGTAGAAATGCACTTTCCACAGCAACCTTTCTTGAATAACGTTGATTTTTATCACGCTGACTTATGAGGCTGCCTTATTTCTCTGACTTGTGTGGGTGAGCGAGCCCTCCCCATGAATCATAATTTAGACCGGTGAGTGATGGAGGAGTCGTCTGTGTTTCTCTGTCTCCCTCCTAGCTGTGCAATGGTGGCTCTGTCACAGAACTCATCAAAAGCCTGATCATGCGCGGCCAGCGTCTGCAGGAGCCCGTCATCTCATACATCTTATACAGCGCTCTCTTGGTAAGCTTGTATTAAACAGGAAGTGGGATGCAGAACATCATGATCACTTTGTGCTTTGAATGGCTCGTGTTCTAATGTATTTGACTGAGCGTTATTTTTGCCTTCTAATTTAAAGGGTCTCCAACATTTACACAACAATCGGATTATCCATCGTGACGTTAAAGGCAACAACATCCTCCTGACGACAGAAGGGGGAGTCAAACTAGTTGACTTTGGTAATGACCTTTCAGAGAGTAAATTTAGATTTTGGTAAATAAATAAGTGGTTTTTCGAAAAAAGCATCTCTGCAACATTGATTTCAACAGCAAACAACTGCAAAATAAATGATTTAATGTGCTTTGTTTTCTTTAGTCCCCTGTTCACCAAAACATCTTTTGATTTCATGGACTGTAGCCGTAACCCAAGGCTGTTATTTCTCATTTAAAATGCATTATTTGATGCTTAGCATATTAAAAGAAAGCTGTTATAGCAAATGACTTTGAGTCCCCCCCACCCCCAGGCATGTTTATGTCCTCTGTTTCACAGGGATGAAGTGGACTCCTGCTGATAAAAATCTGTCCTACATAATTTGAAATGATTATAGCCCATTATTATTACAGCTTGGCAGGTTGCCACACTGAATTTTAAACCAAGATTTATTGATTAATAGAAACATTTAGGGTCTAATTTAAAAGCCTACAGCTGTAAGAGCTAAAAAAATCAATATAACCTAAATTTCTTTTACATTTTCCCAAGGTGTTTCAGCTCAACTAACCAGTGCACGACTACGGAGGAACACGTCAGTTGGGACACCGTTTTGGATGGCTCCAGAGGTCAGAGTTTTACACACACACACGTTCATCTCAAACATTATATTTCAGTGCTTAAAGGATTCACTTAAATCACTGAGAGAAAGGAAAATAACTCCTCGCTTATTCTAGCATGTCTCTCTCCTCTGTGTCATTGTGTATTCTGCTCCTATTCTCCTCCGCGGGTGCAGCTCTTGAGGTTGCTTCAAGGTTAATAGCTGGGAGTCTGAGGCCCCTCGGCTCACTCTCTGGCAGAAATGAGGTGCGATGATTGGGCTGGTCGGGAGGGACCTCAGGGGCAATTAGAATAAACTCAGCTGTAAAATGTAATGCCACTTATAATTATTGACTGTGGAAAAGAGGAGCTCACTCCAGCAGCTATGGAAATGACTTTTTTTTAGTGTCTAAATGGGCTTTAAATAAACTCTGATTTTACTTTATGAGTCAACTTCAATTCAAGTGTTTTACTTCAAGAACTGAACATATGGGTAAAGTCAGTAATCTCACTTCGCTCTTATATTTCCCTTTGGAGGAATGATAGTTCATGACAATCTCAGTGAGTTGTTTAATTGGTGTTTTTGTTGCCAGGTCATCGCCTGTGAGCAGCAGTACGACTCCTCGTACGACGCCCGTTGTGACGTGTGGTCTCTTGGCATCACAGCCATCGAGCTGGCAGATGGAGACCCCCCTCTGGCTGAAATGCATCCTGTTAAAGCCCTCTTCAAGATCCCACGGTGAGTCCAGTAGAGGGCGCTCCTGCATCACAACTCAAGGCTTCACACAAAAGACTCAAATATCAGCCCCCTCCCCTCCTAAGACAATAAGAGGTGATAAAAGGAGAAATGGTAATAGCTCCCCTGACAGCCAGCTTTATTTTTACTGCATAAAGAAACTCACGTGCTGCCGTTGCATTTTCACCTTTTCTGTCCTGAAAGGCTCCATCTGCTGAGTAATGTTATGATCTCCATCAATAAAAATGTGGAAATGTTTGGCCTTAGAGTCAATGCACAGACTCAGTCTGTAAAATATATATATATATATATTCCTATGCATGCTTCTGATGAACACTTGGAGAGCTTTAGCGGCTGCGCGCGTTTGACCTTCTGTTATCTGCACAATCGTGCAATTATCTCTAAGTTAGTTGGAGATATGCCCCTCTGATTGCAATTTGCATTAGTGATTAGCTCCATTCACATTGAGATGAGCCTGTCACCCATCCCACCCCCCTTCCCTGTCACAATATTGTCTCCTCCGTGCCAAGACAGAGGAGCACGCTTTGTGCAGCATTTCATCAGCACCAAATTGTAACCAGGATGTAGAGTGATTACAAGAAAAAGGCTGACTGATGCTGGGACGTATTGATAAAATGAATCAGGCATTCCCAATAAAATAGTTATTTTAAAGGTAGATTTTGATTTTGGGATTAAGTTTTTTGGAGAATAGTCATAGCACCAGATGCTAATTCAGTCAATCATTTTTTTTTAACAATAAAAAAAAAAACAGAAAAAAATTGAATGTATTTCTTTAACTAAACCTCCTCACTTCTCTCTTCAAACCCAAATATATATTTTGGTCTTTTGCTTTGAATTGTGACCTCAAAGGTTCGGTGGTCGTTAAATAAATCACAGTGAGTGTGTAAAGCCATGAAATGATTCTTTTACCATGACATTTATCTCAAATGCCCACCCCACCCCCCATTCTCGCAGCCCAGTGGATGAATTCAGGAGGAAATGCTTGCACGACCGAATGAATGACTTTCTAAATAAGAAAATGTGTCACCTTTGGGTCTTTGGTGGCGGTGCGAGTGATTCATGGGGAAGTCTGAGGGATTCATCCTCGTCGCTTTTCATGATTGCTGGGTTTCCGATTTATTTATCATTTTTATGTTAATATGTGATGTCTGTGGTTTTGTCCTTGGGCTGTTCATGTTTTATGAATCCCGTATTTGTACTAAAACACGCAATAAGCATTTTTATCATTGCGATCATTCACTGTAGCACTCAGTAATGTTTCCATGCTGATGCTTTCACTGCTCTGAGGTTAATCTCATATCTGTCTTTTACTGTGAATCTCTGAAACACCTGAAGATGGTAAAAACTGTCAGACTCTTTCTTGATTGTGCTTTTGTGTATTTCCTTTTCTCAAAATAAGGATTAATTTGCTCTTTTAGAAAGGGTCAAATAAACATGCAGCCATTTCTCTATGGTGATCATTATGACACTGTTTTAGTTGTGTCGAGGGAACTCTGCACAGATGAGGATGATTCTCTTCCCAGCAGATAAACGAAAAGCTCTGACCTGTCAGAGAAGACGCTGATGAGCTCGATAAATTAGGGTCACTTTGGTGCTTCGGCTGTTTGTGGTTCAGAAATGTTCAATGCTCAATGAGGTTTGTGCGTATGTTGAATACTCTGACGGATCACTAATGTTTTTAACTTTTAAGGTCAGTCGGTTAAAAAAAATAATATCCCCTAATTATTTGTGTAATTAAAGGTAATTGAATATGTTGTGGTGTTCATGACAGATATGTGATGTTCACAGATGAGTGAAAGTGACAGAGCATGTCCGAAGTTGTAAAATCACAGACTGCAAAATTAATTACCGACATTCATAACAAAGATGTTCTCTGATATTTAATGTGCATAAAGGTTATTTGAGCAAGTTAGTGTTCTCGAGTCTATTCCATAAAGTCTTGCAGCATCCATGTAAATTCAAACCAAAGTGTGTTCTTGTTCTTTCAGATCTTTGCACACGTATTAAACACTGCATGTGCGTATACCAGAAAAAAGCAAGAAAGATAATGATTAGTCTCAATGAAATCAGGAAGACTAACCAGAGTGGTCAGAATAGAAAAAAACACAAAAAAAGTTTCTGCTAAAATGTCAAGGTTAGTCAAATACCATAACGACCATGGTAAAAAATTCAGGAGATTGCAGCACTTGGTAGATTACACCATCTAAGCAGTGAATATCTGCATTAAATGTCACGACAAGTTATACAATTGTTCTTAAATATTTGTGAGACTGCTCTCCCTTTAATCCATGCATCTGGCTGAAGAGTCCCTTATCTTCCAAAAAATAAAAAATAAAAATAAAAATCACAATTTGGAAGAAGTCATATTTTCTGTAACAAACAAATGCTTATTTAAAAAGTAATGTACTGTTTTTTTTTAAGTGTAGGTAATCACTCATTTCTGTGAAAGATTTCCTTCCTCTGACAGGAGATCACTGACTTGGATGGTTGAGTGACCATCTAAACATGAGTAAGGCCCTTTAATATCTTCACCTTTGATGCAGTTCTCCTCCCTCAGCTCCCCGAGGTGTTCTAGACGGCTGCCTGGGCGACGTTCCTGCCTATAACATGATAAATGCTGGAGCAGTACTCAGTTGTTCATGCATGTATTTCTCAAAGAGGCGCTGGCGCTGTGGCCTGCAGTGATGGATGAGCTGAAATTTAAAGTTTGAGGTCCATTTGTTGAGTAAGTCTTCATTTTGCCCACAAGTTCTTATGAACGCAATAGTTTCATCTTTTAAAAACGGAAGGTAGCTGCAGTTCTGTGTTGCTTATTTTATGAATAATAAAATTAAGGGTTGTTGGTTTATCTTTGTGGTTTGTTTCTGTTGGCCCAACAAAAACAGCTTTGTATGTAGATGAGATTTTTTTCATTTTTTGGGGGGTCTTCCCCTATTCTGATGACATGATATTGTGAATCATCATGGGTGAAGCCTAATTGGCCACAACCGTTTGAGCTAAAAGGTGAAATATTTAAAATTGTGTTATTAATTTCTAATTTTTGACTAATGATCTCAAGAGTAATTTCATGGGTCATGTCTCTTTGTGGCACCATAATACAAATTAGACCACTGATGTTGATGTTTTCTGATGCAAACAGCTTTTTAACAGAAAAAAAAAAAGCTCTATCACCATCATCTGCCACTTATCCACAGTCAGGCCCCAGGGGCAACAGGTCCAGGAGAGAAACGCAGACATGCCTCTTCCCAGTGACATGTTCCTGCCCCACAACCACCACCACCAGATCCAACTCACCACCAGGTGGTGATCAGTTGACAGCTTTGCCCTTCTCTTCACCCGAGTGTCCAAGACATAGGACCTCTGGTCCAACTACGCTATTACAAAACCAACCTCACACACAAATGCCAGTTAGTAAAGAAAGCTGTTTTGTAATGATTTGAATTAGCTGAGGCCTTTTTTTTAAATGAGGAGTATCATCAGAAAAAGAGGAGGTGGTGATAAATCAATGTACAATATGAGAAAAATAGATTATTTTCTTTGAAACTGTGGTAGATTTTCTAAATAAAATAAAACCTATAAATGAGTGTATTACAAAGTTTAACAGACTCAGTACAAACGTTAAATTGAACTTAATTGACAAGTTTTAGAAGAGCACGTCCTTCTGCTCTAAAAACTGCTTTGTGAATTCAAAAAGTGATGTAAAAAAATTCTACATCATGCATATCAAAAATCATATTCAAACGCTGCAATAGCCTGATTTTTGTCCTTTTTACGGTTTAGTTACAGCTGTCACAAGCTGTTGACACCTCCGTGATTTTTGCCTCAATCCACTCTGAGGAGCGGACCCAAATTTGAATAAGCCATTTGTGTTTACAATATGAGCCAGCACTCACACAAATACTGGAAATATATGTTTTTTTTTAAAGTGTGGAGTGAATTCACTAAGCACAATGAGCGCATTTGACAGTGTTATCAGCAGCGCGGTGCTCTACTGACTTTGTAATGTTTAAGCTGTATGGTACAAGATCAAGGCGAGAACGTGTCTTCAGGCTCATATTAGAGGTTACATTGAGACAGTCAGTTCCTCGCTTTGATCTGCACTTTGGAAAGGATCGGCTGTCTGAATTTTTATGAAAGACCCGTCTAACTTAGTGCAGTGGAAAATGACAGATTTTGTACTCCAACATCCTCTTCTTGTATCTAAAAAAAAGCTGTGTTAAATATGTACTGTTGCCGTTCAAAGCTTAACTGCATCTCGTTTTTGTCAAAACTAGATGAAGCCTTTTAAACAGTTTTTCTTACCTCCTTGAGATCCTTCACAGCTTTGCTGAGAAATTCCCACAGTAATGAGGGAGTGATCAGATGTTTCACTGTTTACCTGACAGTGACAAACAACTCAGCCTCCAGCTGTCAGAGCTGACAGCTCCTTGTGAAGAAGACTGTACTCGGGCTCCGGCCAGCCTTGGCTCCTTTTGCAGCCCTGCCTCTTGTCATCGTTTGCTCGTGAAATGTGTTAGCCTCATTACAGATGGCCTCCGTAAATGCTGCTGACAGAGGTATAACTATCTTCCATAACTTTTGGCTCCCAATGGCAGATGCTCGCTGCCAGGCCCTTAAAAGCAGCGGTTATCATTTGTCACTTTTTCTGTGGCTGCCACAGACCTGGATGCAGAGCGTCCTCAGAGCCGAAACTCTCCCAAGAATCTGATGGTTGCACTTTCTGCCAGCTGCCATTTGTCAAAAACTTCCCAAGACATCGTCAGAGTTCCTCCAAATCACAGCAACTTTTGTGTAATAATCTAAACACTTTGATTAAAGTCTGTGTTTCTTATATATTTGTTGTGATTTTGTTTCAGAAACCCCCCACCAACGTTACGAAACCCAGACCAGTGGTGCAGAAGTTTTAACCATTTCATCAGCCAGTAAGTGTTGCTTTAACTTACTTCTCTCTCTGCCTCATAAACTCTTTAAGATTTTAATAAAAAAACACTCAAGATGGAAATTTGACCACACGGCTGTCAAACCTCATCTCTGTCACCTACAGGAAGTGTTGCTCTGAAGAACATTAAAAACATCCAGAACTCTGATTAGAAGTTTGTATGGCCTTATATTATGAATAATATATATTCTGAATTATTACAGTATACACAGGGAGATGGAGAAAACAATTGGCCTGATCAAATGAATGAAACAGTCTTTTGTCATTTAACAAAATAAACAGTATAAAAATCAGTTTGTTCTGATTTAAGTTGATTTTAGTTGTGCAAAACTGTCCTGACTTCATATTTATGGATGGAGGACATTACTGCTTTATATCAATTGATAGGACAACATAAACAAAACAGAGTTTGATTAAAACTGTTAAAGTGCTTTGTTCTGCAAAGGGATACAAATTGAGAAATATGACGATTAAGATGTTTTATATAAAAATTTCTAAGTAGCTACTGATTTGAGCACAGCTGCCATCATAAAATAAAATAAAGTAGCACTTTGAGAAATACTAGACATGGAAACATTAAAGAACAGATATTATATCGTTAGATTTTGATCAACCCTCTTGTCTTTCTGTCCCATCGACCTTCATCTGTGTAAATATGTCATAGAAGAACAAAATGCATTCACCTGAGTTATCTGTTCTATCTAAAAGCTCAGGTAAGTTATCATTTGCTCCACTGTGGAAAACTAATAAAGCCAGGGGTGACTTGTAATGGTTGTTCTGGATATACAGCCCTAATATCTCCAGCAGAAAGGTGCGCTTGCCTGAGTTATAATGAGAAAAGAAAATTCTGTTTGTTTGGGAAATTATTTGTTTGGGGTTTTGGCTAACATTTATGTTTGCATTAATAGAGGTCTAAATGAAAAACAGTGCATTTTGTTATTTTGTAGGATTTTTTAGATATTGATTGGTCAGGAGAACAAATAGTTTGTTTTTATTTTAATTTTTTTACAACACACTTGCTGTGTTTTTTATTAGATACTTTTTGGATTGCACCTTTGCAATGTAGGTTAATGGGTTGTGTGATATCACATCAGCATTAATCTCCTCAAACAAAGCCCAGCTGAGTTCAATGTGGGGAGGCTGGACAATGTTATCAAGCCTTACAGGCAGCTTGCGAAGCCTTTTCAACGCTGTCAGGCCTGCGCACGTGTGTGTGCGTGTGTTAAGGGGGGCTCGGTTACAGCGACGAGGGGGAGATTCTGGATAATAAATCCATCACAGACGTCTGCACTTGGGCAGCTAGAGAGCTGACTTCAGTGACAAAGTGGCCTCCTGTTTGGCATCTCTGCAGCACAGCCCTGCTAATAGAGGAAACCTCTGCCTAATGTCCTGACGCTAATGAATTCATGGAATTAACTTCCAGAGCCGAACAAACTGATAAAAGAAACAGACTTTCAGCTGTGATTAGGTGAAAAAAAGCTAAAATGGTGTTTTTCTCCTATCTTGCCTCTCCCTGTTGGCGTTGTAATGCTCACATTAAAAAAAAACATTCAGATGCTGTAAATCTCTAGCTGAACAAGTAACTGAACAGTGTGAGTTGTGATTTGTTGAAAGAAGAATCGCCAAGCTCAGAAAGCAATTTCAAAGATTTTGTCAGACTGTTTAAGCATTCTCAGAAAATAAAGCTAAATGTGTTCTTTGGGTTTTTAATGTGGGGTGTTGAGTCATTTTTAGAAATCAGAGAACCTGGAGGCAAACATTAGGACTGAGAGCTTGCTTGGTTGAACTTGTGACCCTGATAGGGATCAAGATACTCAGACAAAGACAAACTTAAACAAATGGTCTGCTGATTATTCAGTCTTCTAATGATGACTGGTGTTTTCTGTTTGCGAGGTGTCTGATAAAAGATTTTGAGGCACGTCCCTCTGTGACCCATCTACTCGAGCACCCCTTCATCAAGCAGGCCCACGGCAAAGATGTGGCCCTCCCACAGCAGCTAGCAGACCTCATTAGGCGGCAGCAAGAAGCTGGCTGCCAAACCAAAACCAGGTAAGCACTTTAAAGCATCTCTTAAACTGCTTTTGCACATGAAAAATCATAATAAATAACCTAATGCAATGGCAATTGTGCTACTGCTTTTGGGGCTTGAGATCTTTATTTCAGCTGCAGAGGATCAAATGAGTGCTGTTTTTTTTCTTGACCAGCAGGGGGCAACATCTCATCTTTTTACACTGGAGCAAAGCATGAAGATGAGACAGAGTAATGGGCGAAATTACAGTTTGTGATTAAAGAGAAGCAAGGGGAGTGTGACTAATTCAGAAAAAGCGATTGTGCTGACTAACCTTAGATTAATAAATCCCATCCAGTTTGGTGTACACTTTGTTCTCCACTCAATTAAACCCATGATTGAATAGGCAACGTTGAAACGATGATCCTTTATTTGTTTGTATTTAAATGAGTCAGTTACAGTGCAGTTTTAACAGTTTATCTTAGCAATGAGAATAGGAGATACACACATGAATAAAGGGAGATTTCCTGAGGTTAAATCTGCCTTACTCAGACTCTGATGGTAGTAAGTGACAGAGCAAACTGTGTCCTGTTTACTGGAGAAATACTGACTTTGGCTCTGCTTAATCGTCATTATAAAAGAGTTTGCTGAAGCTGCCCTTGACTGAGAGTCTTGATGCCTTGCCAGCTCTGTTTACTCCAGAGAGCATGCAGAGTTGGTGCCTGAGCCTGATCCCAAATTCCTGTCCACAGTGAAAGTGGATAATGGGATTAGGAGCTTGTAGGGCGAGAACCGGGCTCGCCTGGTTTAGTCTCTCATGCCACAGATCAGCAAACAATGTCGGCCGATAAGACTAAGAAAGACATAGAGAACTTAAAAGTAGCTGCCGTAGGTGGAATAGTGTGATTTTTTTTTTTTACTTCAAAGCAGGAGAGACTGAGACGCTAGAGGTCTCAAGTCCTCCTCTAAAGGGACACGAGGATTCACTTCACCAAGTGGTTCTGCAGTTCTACTAAACTCAGAATATCAAATGAAAACAAAAGCAGAGGAGGAAACAACCTGAAGCTTGAATATTTTTACTTTTCTGATTGATTATTTACTGGTATGGATTATAGATTCAGCTGGTGAATAAAATCAAATAGATTCTATTTTTTCAGGTTTTTAAAGTTTTTAAAAAAAAGAAGTTTGCAAACAGTAAAACGTATATTGGAAATGCTCTCTAAATATACATATTTCAGGGTTCATGTACAACATTTGTATTTAAAAGATTCAATTTTTTTCCTCACTATAATTTTCAGACATTGTTCAAACATTTTTTAAGTATTTTTTTACATTTAAATTCAAACTTTTTGCACAAATTCAGACACCTTTCTTGTAGAATTAGCACTGGATGCATGCTCCAAAAATGTGTATAAACAGAAATATTAACAAACTGTTTGGTGCCTCCACTGTTAACAAACAAGAAACAAATTAAGACATTTCTTTTCCTCCTGATAAGTTATGATAATAATTACAGGGCTCAATTAGAGTTTGTATATTTTTTCTCCTTTTATTAAGTAATTCTTCCCCTTAAATGTTATTATTCTGAAATTAAACGTGGTAGTAGCCGACAGTCATTCATAATGCACACTTAGAGAGTAAACGCTTTGCAATATTGTGTTAGGTGACACACATTTTAAAGATTTGAACAAAACATCTACTCGTCCACCATTTTTCAACATGAAAGCATTTTAGTTTCAAACAAAAGCAGCAGGTGTTCTTTTTAAAAGGGAGGTATGTATTTTTCAGGCAAATTCTTCAGTTCTACTATCAAGTGACTTTGTTACCTTCAGTTGTTATGAAAATGCTGAATATATCAAAAATAAAACTGACTGCCTGTCTGTCTGAACACCTTGACATTGGCTTCTGTCTCTTTGAGAACCTCCTACCATTTCAGACGCTTTCACTTCAGCACGTCTTCACAACAATGCTTTGGGGTAGGGGTGCTCTGTGTGGCAGGCGCTCCAGGGAGGAGCTATGCATAAATAGGCGGTGCTTTGTACCAGCAAGCATTAAGGCAGCTCCAAATGGCTACCACAGGAGGGATGAGGGAATGACATCACCTGCATGATGGATCAGGGGTTAGCACTGACGCCTCACAACAAGAACGTCGTAGGTTCGATCCCCGGTTTGGACCTGGGGTCTTTCTGTGTAGAGTTTGCATGTTTTCCTTGTGCTTGCGTGGGTTTTCTGCTCTGGTTTCCTCCACAAACCAAAAATATGTATTTACCTGGTTAAATAACGATAAAATAAAACTTACAACATGATATGAAGCTCAAAGAAGTTGATTTTGCGTAACACCACCACCCCTAGTTAAATAAATGACAGCAAGACTTTGAACAGAAATGTAATTTTTGGTTTATTAAAAATTGGTTTGTTCAGTTTACAGCAACTTAATTATTCTTTAAATGCTGAATTCAACCTGGAGATGACTTGTGGCAGCAGGACAGGAATAAACCAGATTGAATCACAGTGATGATTAGATGTTCATCAGTCTCGGTGCAATAGTTTGACCCATTGGTTTGTTTGTTTGTCATACAATAATTACTTAAACTGGATTAAGTCATGAGAGGCTGTCATTGTCTTTTTTTTTCCCTTGAGGTTTGCGACAGTGAGAGAAACACCATATCCTTTGAACATAATGATTACTCTGAGATTGTTGTTTCTCTGCCCTCAGACCAGGACACAAACACACTCCTGTTTCACTATTTCTAACATTCTGTGGTATTCCCTGAGGCTTTTAAGGAGCCAGCTGGCTGTGAGTTGACCTCCACTCACATGGGACTCATTTCAGAGGAACAGGTCAAAACACAGATGAAGTGCAATCACAGCTCGTGTTATTGGTAAATGTTTCCCATGGGAGAGCTACTAAAAAGCTTCACTCGAACCTCGGAAGTGGCTGCACCGTACATTCTTCCATCAAACTGCTCATGCTGTTGTCATGTCGCTGCTTTCAGAAAAGAGCTCATGTTCTTGACTCCATGCAGGCACAAACGGGTCAATACTCGTAAAACTCTCATTGTAGAGAGCTGCCCCGATGACGATCTGGTACACCTGGAGTTTCTAGATGAGGTATGATTCTTTATAGTATAACAACTAATCAAATTTGACCAACTTCAGGTGCAACACTTCTCATTCTCTGTTGTAGGAGTTGATAATCGGCCATCTGCAGAGGAGGTATGATGAGCTGCAGGTGTACACTTATGTTGGTGACATCCTCATTGCTCTCAATCCTTTCCAGAACCTCAGCATCTACTCTCCTCAGGTTGGTTAACAAAAACTACAATTATCATCCGATTGTTTTCAGAGCTTTACTAAAGGGAAGTGTTAACATTGTTGTTAAAAAAGCACAAAATCTGATTCATAATTTAATGAATCCGCAGCTGTTTCAAATAGTAGACAGTTAATATCTTACCTGTTGCAGATAGCTCTTTGAATGACCTCAGTTTGGAAAAGTGAGGAGCTGATCAGATTAATGAGCTTATAGCTTGTCAGACTTGATGCCATCTTAACATTTCTGTAACAACTTTCACATCAACTATTCGCACTGCACAATTATTCTTTATGACATTCCTGCTGGAAGTTCTACAGTTAGCTGCTGCTGGTGCTGTTTGTGCTTGCATATGAAACGTTTGAGATTGAAGTTGTTTTAAGACGCCAACAACAGACCTCTGTCTTCACCATAGTAGCCATTAGCTCATTAATCCAGTCAGAACTGAAGTTGTACAGCAAACTATCTGCAGCAGGTAGGATATTTTTTGTTCAGAATCTTTTCACAGAGCCACTACTATTGCTTTATTCTCATTGTGATTGTTGTAATAAATATCACCAAACAAACATCATACTGTTGCTGTCCGCAACAAATTAGAAATTGTGAACTGCAGGAAACGTCTTCAGACAGAAAAGCTATTTACTGAAAAAACTATTTAGATCACTTAGAGTTTTAGAAAAGTATAAACTAGTTCAAACTGTTTCAATTCTCTTAATAAAACCTTTATTACGTGTGTTTTCTTTTTTTAGTTTTCTAAGCTGTACCATGGTGTAAAGAGAGGCGACAATCCTCCGCACATCTTTGCTACAGCAGATGCAGCCTACCAAGGAATGGTGACATTCTGCAAAGACCAGGTGCTCCACGAAGTGATCATTGAACTGAAACTGTGTGATTGTAAAACAAAAAAACGCTGACCACTTTCACTTAAAATTATTGTATATAACAAATATTTTAAGCAGAATGGCATTTTTTGCTCAAGCGCAATAAATAAATGTAATACTTCTTTGATTTATGCCTTTTTTTTAGTTTTTTCATATTTATTGCTGACTTTGTAACAAATGATCTTACAGCCCTTTGATCAACTAAAGTGCTTTAAAGTAAAACTTCAACTTCACCTACTAAAAAGAGAAAAAGTATGAATATAATTTAGTTATTTGGTAGAATATTAAATTTCTTGTTGTTTTAGTGCATCATCATCAGTGGAGAGAGCGGAGCAGGGAAAACAGAAAGTGCTCATTTAATCGTTCAGCACCTCACCTTCTTGGGAAAGGTATCATTTCATTACGATCATTTTATTGCAATGATTTTATTTTTCCTAAGCTTCTCTAATGCTAAACTTTCCTTGAGTTCATCAAAGAGATATGTTTCTTTAAGGCGAACAACAGGACTCTCAGGGAGAAGATCTTGCAGGTCAATCCTCTGGTGGAAGCTTTTGGAAATGCCTGCACAGCCATCAATGACAACTCCAGCCGCTTCGGAAAATACCTGGAGATGAAGTTCACGCCGAGTGGAGCGGTCATCGGAGCCAAGATATCAGAATACCTGCTGGAGAAATCCAGAGTCATCAAACAGGCTGCGTGAGTGATGCTCTGATTTTGGTGCCGTTTTGACTTGATGTCCCTCTTCTGACCACTGTTTTCCCTCCATTCAGTGGGGAGAAAAACTTCCACATATTTTACTACATATATGCAGGACTTTACCACCAAAACAAGCTGAAGACTTACAAGCTGCTGGACAGGAAGCCTCCCAGGTTTGTCCTAATCGACCTATAGATTCTGTCCATGTAAGAGTCTTCAGTGATCTGATAACAAATCACTTTAAAATTCAAAATCAAATACACTTTCTGAGTGACCAGTTTTGAATGGATTGCATGTTAAATTCAGCCATGCTTTGACTCTGATGCTCATAATGTACCTCTGCAGATACATCGACAGCCAGCAGTGCAAAGTGATGCAGGACATTGTCTCTGGGAAACTCTATAAGGAGCAGTTCGATGCCATTCAGGAGTGTTTCCGAAATATCGGTTTTACAGAGGAGGTACAGAGCATCCAAACTAAATACTAAGATTTTACAACAATGCAAGCAATTTAATTTTCTTCTCTTTTTACTTTAGGAGGTGACCTCTGTTTACAGAATTCTCTCGGCCATTTTGAACACGGGTAATATTGAGTTTGCTGCCATCACATCCCAACATCAGACTGATAAGAGTGAAGTGCCTAACTCGGAATCCTTAGAGAACGGTAAAATACAGCGTATTAGGGTTGTATCACTAACAATTCTCTTTTTTTCAGTTAAAGAAAATAATTTAAGTTGTCTAAGCCTATTGCATCAACCAAGTGAAACCCAAGCCAACTCTTTAAGATTAAAAGTAAAGTTTTAAGCCTGGTCGACAGGTTGCCATCCTCTCAGACAAAAATGGGAAGTAAGTTCCTGATAACTGAAAGCTCTGCCTCCTGATCTAATTTTACAAACTGCAGAAACCACGAGTGAACCAGCAGTCTGCTAAAGGACATAACTAGACATAACTTTACCTAATGGAACTACAAATAAAGTAGTTGAAACATTGAACCCCCAGGAAGTCCAGGCTAACTCTGGCGTTTGAAGATTCCCAATTTTTTTTTCAGCTTTTTGATTTTATAATAAACAATAAATCATTTTGATGAAAAAGACAATTGCCTTTTATTTTTCTCAGCTGCAGCCCTCCTCAGCATCGGCTCTGAGGAGCTTCAGGAGGCTCTGACGTCTCAGTGTGTGGTCACGAGGGGCGAGACCATCGTTCGAACCAACACCGTGGACAAAGCCACCGACGTCCGAGACGCCATGTCCAAGGCCTTGTACGGACGCCTCTTCAGCTGGATCGTCAACCGCATCAACACGCTGCTGCAGCCTGACATGAATATCTGGTGAGCGTAATGATAAACACGTGAGACGTATTCAACAGTTTCTGTGACTGTCTCTCTGCGAGTCTCCAGTGACCTCTGCGAAAGACTGCAGAGGTAGATGCAAACATGCAGAGGAGAATATGAATGCGCACAAGACAAGCAAAAGGAGAGCCCAAAAAAAAAAAAAAAAAAGTTTTAATAAATTTTTGATACAGAGTTGCGTGCAGAGAAAATAATGTTCAGATGATTAAAAAGACTTCAGAGAGACTGCAACAAGGCTCTGCATTGATCCAAAAGAATTCCTTCATAAATATGAGCGTCGACTGTCAAGTAGACGTCTCACAGAAATGAACAGAAGCCAGAGTTCCTGTCTGGATTCAAGTCATCTGTACTGATTCTTTATTGCTGCTAATAACCAGGCAGCATGAGCTTAAGGTGACCTCTACATCCAGGCTGTAATGACTGATCATGAAGCACCGAGCCCAGAATGCAAAAAGTCTTCATGCCGTTCTGTGAGATGTGTATTGTTTGTCCAAAACCCTTGTTTCTGACTTCTCGTCAGACTAGGCCATCCAAGATCCAGTTTTCTGTATTTGGGTTGAACTCGCATTATCATTAAAGTTTTATCAATTATTATGACTGCTGGGGATTTGCTAGTTCCTTATTTTGGAAGAATAAGTTTGTTTGTCCCCCTTTTCTCCTTTGAAGTGCCGCAGAAAGTTGCATGAATGTGGGAATCTTGGATATCTTTGGATTTGAAAACTTCAAGAAGAACTCGTTTGAACAGCTGTGCATTAACATCGCAAATGAGCAAATCCAGTTTTATTTCAACCAGCACATATTTGCCCTTGAACAGGTGAGTTTTTTCACACAGGAAGGGGGTATTAATAACCTTCACTAATGCATAAGCTTTGAATATTTTCTCTTAATGTGGTTTGGATGGACCAGGACCTTTTTAAACATTGGAAACTAGTCATTTTACATGAATTAAATGTTTGTGTGTTTCCATCGAGGCAGTGATGCTCTTAAATTTATTTGTCTTGTTTATTTCTTGTCAGATAAGTAAAGGTTTGTTTATACAGTTGTGTGACACAAAATTATCTTCTTAATTGATTTAATGGAGCTGTTTACTCTGATGGGGGATTAGTCTTTAGTTTGCTTGATGGAAATGAATGAGTAATCAAGAGCCTTTTTACTATAATGCACTCCAGTCCCCTTTTCAAAGTTAAGTCAAGGTGGGTTTTATTTTTATTTTTTTGATGGATTATTATATGAAAAGAATCTGTTGCTTTTATTCTGAATTACATATAACAAAACCATTAAGAACAAAACTTCTGTAGATCATTTACTGAGACCAGAGTCCAGTGTTAAAGGGATAGTCTGGTCTTTTTTTTAAGTGACGTTCTGTGAAATATTTATCACCCACCACCAAAGTTAAAGGTATTATAATATTGTTCTGTGTTTGCATGTGTGTGTTTGTTTTTCTGTACAAAAATATTCCAGAAACAAGTGGATGGATTCCAATTAAACTCCCAGAAAGTGATCATTGGACGTTACAACTGATTAACTTGTGAAGTCAGTCCCATTCAAGATGACTGTCACAGACAAGTGACCCTAGCAAACTCAAAAATGTGTAGAACTCAGAGAATTGCACATATATTCAGCTAAACTTTGGTGTGTTCTGAGCTGAGACTCAGCCCCAGCACATACTTAAGGCCCCAACTATAAAAGTAAAAAAAAAAAAGGTTTTGATCTTACCATTAATTATTAATCACATACTTGTCTGTCTGTTAACAAAATATCTCATGAACCACTGGATGGATTTTAAGGAAACATTCAGAAAACAATCATGGGGTGTACATCTAAACCTCATTAAATTTTGGAGTCAATTTAAGATGACCACAATAGCAAATCAAAGTTAGTAAACCTTAAAAATGGCTATATCTCTGCTAATTGTACTGATTTTGAGTTAAAAATTGATGTGGAAGCAGCTGAGAATTATTCCTAATTGTTACTGAAATTGCAGCAGCGATCATTGAAAATCAAGTTTGAATCTTATGTGGGAAAGTTTCTGCCTGATGTAGGTCTGAAGAGGAAGAAGAGTTTTTATCTGGGGTGGATGTCTTCAGTGCTGCTGCACACAGACTGATTATTCTAAGGGGGTGATGACTTAAACATGAGGACGATTTAGATCCATTGATTTCACTTTATTATTAAAATATATATTTAAAGCAACTTTTTGATCTGAGATTAAACAGATGCAATAATAAAATATCACAGTGGGTTATTTGCACATTGAAATAAATTATGAATAAGTAAGTGGCTCTATTTGTTCGTTCAGAGCTGCTCTGTTTTATGCATTCGTTCTATTATGCTAAAAAACTTCAGCCACAGACATGCTGCTGTTTGGTTGATTATGACAACACACACACACAAATACACACAAACACAAATCATATTTAGCCCAGATACTTTAATTGGGTCATTTAGAGAAACTATTAACTGGTTTATTCTACAATCTGTGGTTGTAATTAGATGGAATACCAGAGCGAGGGAGTGGATGCCAGTCTGGTGGAGTACGAGGACAACAGGCCCATCCTGGACATGTTCCTGCAGAAACCCATGGGTCTGCTGTCCCTGCTGGACGAAGAGAGCCGTTTCCCTCAGGCCACAGACCAGACCCTCGTGGGTAAGACTTCAAATGAATACAGAAAATTTAAAAAAGGCCAAATGTAAGTTTCTGTAGCTACAAATCTTTTATGACCATTTTTCCCTCTATTGACTTGTTCACAGATAAATTTGAAGACAATCTACGCTGCAAATATTTTTGGATACCTAAACGCATGGAGCTTTGTTTTGGAATTCAACATTATGCTGGGAAGGTACCAAATGACTGCTTTTATCAAATAATTACCTCTTGTTGTGAGCAGAACAAACATATTTTAAGAGTTTTTCAAAGTTTGTGGTGATTTGAAAATGCTAAAACCCTCTTTGGTAGAAAAAAATATTGATTGGGTTGTGTTCAAATGTCTTAAAGAGGAGCAGCAACAGTTAATTTAAATCAAACTTTTCAGAAAAAAAGTTAAATGAAAACAAGCTGGATTTGATCTTAAGATTTATACTTGTAGCACATTTTAATTGCACAAGAAAAAAAAAAGTAGTTTCTCATTCAGGGAAAACCACTATGATTCTGTTACTTTTGTGTTTGTGTTATTTTGGCGATGATGACGTGATATATTTATTAATTTTATTATTTATTTTTGCAGGGACAGTACAACAGAACAATATCACCCATAGGCAATGGATGCAGAATACACAAGGCTTCTAGCTAAAAGCTAATTTACAGCTCTTGTCCCTGGTTAGGCTTTTTGATCTGAACAAAATAAAAGTTAATGGCATAAATAAAAGAGTACAGTGCAGTTACAATTTACACAAATACATCTCATTAAAATACATGCACAGATTCTTTGAAGCAGGGATATGTGGAAAGGTTATGAACACTTAATATCTTACCTGTTTAAAATATTTTTTGAACATCAACAGTTTGGACAAATTGAGTTTAATTCTGACTGGACTGATAGGTGGATTTGTTACAACCTAAAAACTAGTGGTGTCCCGATACCGATACTGGTATCAGGATCAGGCCTGATACCATAATTTTTACAATTACTCAAATTTATTTGTTATTTTTTTGCAGCAGTATACATCTTGCTGTATATTTGATTTGATACAGTCAGGCGGCCTGTAAAGCCTACAAGAAATGAGAGCCACAAATAATAAATTATGTTTTTAAAGTCATTGTAATGTTTAAGTTCTAACTTGGTAGGTTCTCGGAATCAGAACTCTATATTGACAAGTACCCAAAATAAAGTATTAGTAGTCCTTCTCTGTTTGAGAAAAACTAGTATTGGGACACCCCTACTTAAAACAGCTGTTGTAACGTTTCTTACATCTTAGAGAGTTTTACGCCAAACCGATATTTTACGTCTAATTTTGTTCCTGCATTTTTCATGTGTGCTGCTTGTCAGGTGATGTACAATGTGACTGGGTTCCTGGAGAAGAACAGGGACACTCTTCCTGCAGACATCGTCGTGGTGTTAAGAACATCAGAGAACAAACTTCTGCAGCAGCTGTTCTCCAGCCCTTTAACTAAAACAGGTATGCAATGATTAAAAAAAAAACAGTAAAATAAAAATACAACAATAGAGAAAAAAACCAGCCAGTATTCTGCCACTGTGAATGGAAATAGAAACTTTTCTTTGAGACAAACTGCACAAGTGAGTGTACTGTGCTGCTGTCTCCTGCTTCTGTGAACACTCAGGTAAGTGGGTTTCTTAAAGATGTGGCTCTCAGGCATCTGCGGGCCCCCCTTTTATTTCAAGCCTCTGCGTGCAGTTCTCGGATAAATCTGTCGTCTCCATTATCTCTTGAGAGGCTCAGCGCTCCGCACGGCGCTCTGTTTTTATTTTCACTAAGCTTTCCCTCTTGGTTCCTCGCTGCTGAATGCTATCTTCAGATTGTGGGTGCTGTGGGGATATTTTATGATAAGGTTTCTAAATACCCAGGGGATGAAGAAACAGTATTTAGAGAACACAAAAGCAACTCGTCCCACCTCTTTTCTGTTGGTTAAATGAAGGTAAAGTAATGTGCTTGTCATTAGCCGTGGCTGAGGCCTTCTGGTCACTTGACTTAGCTGAAATGCTAATAGATGTCTTAAATTATCAGATTCCTGCTCCTTTATTTCAACTAAGCCACATTATGATTCGCTTCCTTTTAGAGGAGAGGGGGCCGTAAAGGTCTGCTTTCACTTCCAGAGGCATTAAAAGGTGCTTCAATTCACAAAAGACACCCCATCTGAGGATCCTGTAGAAATTTGTGATGTGTCTGTAAACTGGAATTGCAGGTTGTGCACCGGGGAGCCATTTCCTCCTGCAATTAACAGCTTCAGAAGGCCACGCGCCGTAAAAACAAATGCATTGAACACTTCTGTTCACCACCCAGAAGCGTTGAATAGATGCTAAGATGCTCTGTAATGTTTACAGTTGGTGTCACTTAGGTCTAAAAGCTTCTTTATTTCCTTTTTGTTCCACTGCGCTTTTGTCTGTCCCTCCATTCAGACTAAAGAATCCAGTTAATGCAGTGATTGATCAGAGAAATAAATGTGCATTTGGAGCTTGTTAAAAGGCTTCATGTGAGTGTGCAGATTTCATGACTTGTTTTTTCAGGCTGTGTGTTCAGATCTTCTCAGATGTGAGGGAGTTGGAGGTCCGGTTATTGCAGTTTTGGAAGGTGCAGATCGGTTTAAGATAAAAGCTATGAAACGTCGCTCCGGCTTATCACTCTGGAAAAGATGGGAGCGCTGTTTTTAAAGTGAGATACAGCTCAGCGTAAGAAAAGTAGAAATCTATTCTTCAGGGTAGAATTGATGGGGTTTTAATTTGCATTTTCCTTCATGTTAGAGATTCACTGTTATCTGTGAAATTACCATTATCTGTGGGGGGAATCTGATGGAAATCTGTTTTGCATCGGGGTGGTTTCACTTTCTGAGGGCTCCTCATGGTGTCACCACCAGGGGACACCCTCGTAGACCTGCAGCTTCTCAGGTGAAATAAACAAATCTGATATGTCAAACCACACACACACATTAGAAGTTAATATTCCAGCTGGCCTAGATATTCCTTCACTGTATATTGTGTCTAAAGAGTGTAATTCCTGTTTTGAAATTATGAGAGTCTGGTTGTGATGGAAAACCCCCAGAAACGGAAAAGCTCCCAGGCAGGGAATAGCCAGGCTACTTGAGCCCTGGAGGATGCGAGTCCTTGAGGCTCGGACATGTGGTGGGGTTTTGTCAGAGGAAATGGTTTATATTTGCATGAACAAATTCCTCGGAGCCAGGGTCTTTTCCAGATCAGCAAGGATCACAGTGTTTGAATTGGCTCAGGACGGCCTACCAAGGCCTGGGCAGCCTGCAGTCACAGCGTGTGTGTGTGTGTGGGTGTGTGTGTGTGTGTGTGTATGTGCAGCCTGAGGGATGCCTGGCCCTGCTGATTGTAGCACATCTGCACATGCAGTCTTCTCATCATCTCTGCCAGTTCTTTGTTAGAGGACAAAACATGCAGTGATTTAAAATTCATTTATTATTTCTATTGATATGCTGCATTTATATTTTTAAAAGAGTGAAGTCTTTACAAGTAAAATAAACTTTGTGAGAGCTGCACTGATGCATTTTGCTGTTATTTTAAATCATTTGTTAGCCAGAAAAAAAAAAAATCACATGAATAAATTCAAACAGAAGCTTAATGTATCTGTGTAAAGTTAGATTTACTAATGCCACCATCTGTAGAGAGAAGAAATTTGCATCTGAGAAAAATTTCTTACATTAACCACCATCTCAGTTTGTTATGTATATTTGTACCAATTTTTTCTTTTGTGACAGTGTTTACAAAAATCTGCTTAAAGTCTTAAAAGGCAGACAGATGTGGCTTTAATCAGTGTGGTACCTTTAAATCACTACAAATTTAAGTTACTTGTTGTGATTTATTAGTATTTTCATGTCACTGGACTAGCTTAGATCTTTTGAAGTGGAGTTCTGTGGAAACGTTATGAACAATAAATATCTTACATGTTATAAGACAGTTGCACAACTCACTTCAAGACATTTTGCAGACTTGTTTTGTGAAAGTGTCCACAGATTCAGTTTGAAGAAATAAAGTTTAATTCTGATCGGATCGACAAGCTGATGGCTAGTTTGAGTGTGGCTTAATCTAAAGTGCATTACTACTGCCTAAATATGGCTCCAATCTCAAGGATTTCATAGTGGTTCATGCAAATGTGCTTTTATAAATACAGACACAGCTAAAAACTGTAAATAATAGTATATCTGTGGCTGGAACCTGCAAGTTGAAGCCAGAACAGGAGCTGCACAGAACAAGTTTTAGGCTCCGCCCCTCTATATAAATTAATGGGACATTACCTTTGTTAAAAACGCCCCGTAGATAATGTTTTTCAGGTGTTAAGTCTTGATGATTCACTCAGTTACTGGTTTATGCTGAAATATTTTATTTAATATTTTTTCATCAGGCTTAGCTTTTAAAAGAAAGCTTAAAGCCTCACATCAAAAATAAAACATGGAATCTTCAATAAAACGGTTCCTGCTGGCTCCATTTCCCAACAACAAGACCTATCAGCATAATATGTTTGTGGACATAGCTTACCTTCAGCAGGTAAGATATTAATACTATAATATTTTAACAGCACCCCACATCAAAAGATCTGAATTGTTGCTTTAACAGGAAAATCCATGTTTTTTGCCATATTTGGAAGCTTTGTAAAAATATTATAGTAATGTCTGATTTGGAATATTTTAAAAGTTTAAAGTTGAAGGTCTTTGTCAAACAATTTACACATTTATTTTATTTCCTATATATTTTCCATCTTCATGCCAAGTCCCAGTTTTTTCTCCTCTGCTTTGACTCTGTCATGTAAAAGGAGAACCTCCTGACAGTCTTCTCCCAGTGTTACATGTGACACTTTCAGCTCTTTGTTCTCCCACAGCAGAGGCCTCCTTTTTATTCCAGTGGGCAGATCTTCAGCTACACACACTCTTAACACCAAAAAATACACTCTCCGAGTAATGCCTTTATTTAGTTTCTGTCCAAAATTGTGCTGTTTGGAGAAGGTTTCGAGTCAGCACTGGGATTTATGGCGACCCTATCAGAAGCAGGAAGTCAGCTCTCTGAAGTCACATGGTGCAACATCCTTTGATAAATGCAACACTGTGTTGTGTCACTAAAAGCCAATTACACCATGCTTTCTATGATTGATCTGCTTTGACAGTAGAGGATGGCATTTAAATCAACAACCCCCCCCCAAGCCGTCTCAAGGCCTTAAATGGTGGCGGTTATGGAGGGTTGCTGCAGGGGGGAGTTATGGGTGCCTTTAATCTAATTTGCTTGGTTGCTGAGTTGAGTTTCTAGATCACATGTTTTCAAAAAGAGAGCGGGAACGCGGCAGAGATATCCAGCAAACCTCTGCTCACTCAGCTTGCTCTTACAACTTTGATTGTCCCCCGTGTCGACAGCTCGATCCACAGCTTCAGAAGTACAAGGCGCACACTGGCGCTCATAAAAGCGTGTAGAGAGGTGTCATACTGAACGCCGGATTGCTTTTTAATCCCAGGCACATTGACTATTCTTGTCAATAGAACCCCAATACAACTGCCAGCTTGAGCTTTTTTTTCTCTCTCTCCTACTGGATTCTTGCTGGGCTTTAATTTTCAAAGTGAATGCACAGATGCCAAGGAAGGTTTTTTTTTCTTTTAATATTATTTATTTATTTCTGCCCCCTCCCCACTTACCACTCTGCCACTCTCTTCAGTCGTGGAAGTCCGTGCCAGGAGCAACATGCGTGAAGCAGAAGCGAACAGCGGGGACGCCCGTCCACCTGCTTCTGAAAAACTGAACAATCTGATGGGAAATATTCCCCTCACCTTCTCCCTCCTTTTTAATTATTAACCTCTCTTATTAAAACTTCTTTTCTCTTTTATTTCCTGTTTTTATCTAAGAACTGACAAAAAGTCAGTGTTGAAGCTAAAAAACATATGCTGCTTTCTTTTTTTTCTTTCTCTCTGTCAAAGAACAAATCTTTCCCTTTCTTGTTCGTCCTCGTGTTTGAATATTTCTCATCTACATCATTAGAGAAATCTAGATTAGAAGGACTCCTTTCAGGCCGGACATCACAGGTGTTCCCATGGTTTTATGTCTCGGGAGGCAGGGATCTTTGAGGATACTGACTATTAACCCGTTCTCTAATCATGTAGTCAGAAGGGGATATGAAATCCACCAGAAGAATGAATTAACATGACCCGCCAAGGAATAAATGAAGAAGGCAGCGAGTGTCCGTTTGCGAGGCTTAGGTACAACTGTCATAGTTTCCCTCGTCGTGGCGCAGCCCCCTTCATCTCCTCTTGATGGTGTCATGGAAGTGAGAGGCGTGAAAGCACAGTGACACTCCACGAGCCCGTTCCACTCGCAGCTGCTAATTCATCATGACAAATGTGCTCAGATGATCTGGCCCAGCAGCACTAATAGGGAGAGGAGAGAGCGCACTTCATTTGCACAAGACCCACTCCAATTAATCCATCCAGCTTTACTCTGGGCTAATTGGAGCAGGTCCCTGCCTGTGTGTTGGTAATGTACCCGACACAGTTTTAACAGCCCCTGTTTTCAAAGATCAGACTTGCTTTTTTTTCTTTCTTTTTTTTTTTTTCTTTGTGCCGAAGGGCCGTTTGAGGTTATAAGACTTACTTTTTCTTAAACTCAAGACCTTCTAACAAATATGTTCATAAAGAGTCAAAAATAACAGCTCATGTTTCAGTGTCTGATTCGAGATGGCCACAGATAATCAACACAAAATGATTATAACTCAGGTAACGTTGCAGATGTGATGGAAGCTGAGAGTCTGAGCTGAGTCTGAATGTGACAACTTGGAATACTGACATTTTTTCAAGGTTTGACCAAACAGCTTACAATCTAATATTCAGCCGAAAAGTATTATAAATCTTGTTTTGAGAGATATACTAAGCAAGAGCAGAATGTGTTAGATTATTAATCTTATTAGCCTGGAAATTATTCTTATTTCAAAAAGTCTCACAAGTGCACTTGTCTTATTCCAGTTATTTTGAGTCTGAATCTTCTCAAATCAAGGGAAATAATTTACCAGTGCAGTATCTAACACATTCTGCTCTTTTAATATACCAGTCTCAAAACAAGATAATACTTTTTGGCTGTACAAGATTGAAAGATTTGGTTATTTAGACAATTTTTGCAGTGAAACTTCATCATAAAATGATCTTAGTCTAAAATTGTTTCATTTACATTTATTGAATGCCAGATATTTAATTTACACATTGTTTTTCCCCATAGTAGGTGGTAAAAACGCACCTTTAGTTATGTTTCAGAACACATTTTCTAAAACTATCAAATGTCATAAACATGCCTTTGCTGAATTCACAAAATAAGAAAAACAAGTAGAAAAATACACAGCAATTAGTCGACAACTGTCAAGTGCTCACAGGATTGCTACCAGATTAAAAGACTCTTTTGAAGTTCTCTCACATCATCTGTTTCAGGTTGTTCTGACTACAGTACTGTCTGTTTTCATATTTGTATGTTTTTACAATCACCACACGTTCCGAAAAACCTTTTGTAATAACGGGACAGCTTTTGTCAGAATTTAGAAGTGGGCTTTGCTCTTAATGAATTCGTTATAAATTAATTTTGATCTCTCGCCATGTTTGAAACTTCTAACACTCATCTGATAGAGCAAGCGGCCTCGGAGGAAAGCCAGGCGCTGATCCAGTGTTTTTTAGGGTTTTTTTGGCTCGCTGTCAGACGCCGTCCTCAAAATCTGACATGAGGCTTGTAAAAAACGTTGCAGGAGCCGAGCTGCATATTTGCATTTTAGAAGTTGGGTCTGTGTGTGTGGTAGGAAATGTAGAACAATTGTTGGCCTGTCACTTCAGCTTTATCTTAAAAAACTTACAAAGGTTTACCTCCTTGCCTTACACGGCTGCCTGGGTAATGCTGCCTCCTGTGTCTGCAGACGTATTTTTCTAAAGGTGTGTGTGGCACATCTGTGCAGCTATTGTTTATTCATGGAGTAAACCCTTTGAAATGTGTTAAGATACTTCCCACTCATTATAAAAATCCTGCCACCCATGGATTAGGACTTTGATGTCACCAATCCTGCTTCAAAGGCTTCTTTCACTGCTATTAATCACAGTTTAGCCTCTGAAGATATAGCCAGAGAAAACATTTGGACATCTTGTGCAGAAACTTTGAAATGTTCAGGCTGTCTTGCATATGCTCTGTTCATATCCTTTCCGCTGTGTGTGTGGGGCTGTTGGACTGCTGTGCATGCAGCTGCACTCCTGAGTCGGTGGGATTCGCAGAGATTTAGGATCCTTCTGAACTGTTTTTTATGCCTTGGCTGCTGTTTGAACACTGAGAAAAAACATTTGTTGACAGAGAATTTCACACCCAAAGTGTTTACTGATCAACTCTCAATAACCACTTACGTTATAAAACATATCAGTGCTTTCACATGTGTCCAACAGGAAATCTGGCGACGTCCAGAGCCCGGGTCACCGCTGCCTCCAGATCTCTGCCCCCGCAGCTCGGCTCAGGACGCACAAAGGTGAGATTCCTGTCGCACAAATCATCATTTTATTTGTTGCTAATGGGCATTTCACCATAAAAAGCTCAGTAAAAACCTGCAAATTGAAGCACCACCATATTAATTGACTACCCTGTTCTGTTGGCTGTCTTGCTTCTGGTGATGCAGCGTCGCCATCTGGTATTTGGCGTCTGCCGCATGAAAGATTTACTGACTTTTGTTGTTAACAGGCAGTAAAGTATTTGGTGAATTATTTCTTGTAGGGTGTTAGCATACTTCAGTGATATGTCATGTTTGTTTTTAATTTGATGTAAACATTTTTCTTTGTGTAGCATTTCTCTGTGTAAGATTTTTGCAAAAACATCAGTTGTCCAAAACTTTAAATGTTATTTGTTGTAAATAGCTCTTTGTAAAACCTCAGTTTGAGGAAAAAAATCCTTTAGTTCTGATAGTTTTTCTTAGCGTGGGATTAAAATGAATTGAACCACACTTCAAAAGCTTACGTTTCTGCCCTTTTGACTTAAATTTAGCCATCTTTTCTCAAATTTGCTTTGTTAAAGTTGATTAAGATGTGCTTATAATCTAATTTTCCATTGAATGGTAAGAGTTATACATTATGAAATCATGCAAATATTGTCCTTCTAAGTCTTTCAATCCTATATACAGCCAAAAAGTATTTTTGATCGTTTTGAGAATGATACGCTAGAGCAGAATGTGTTATGATTAATAATCTCATTAGCCTGGAAATTTTTCTTATTTTAAGAAATCTTTCCAAGAAACCATTGTCTTATTCCATTGGCAGAGTATTTCACTTAATTTGAGAAATTTGAGACAATTCATAGTCAAATTAAGTGAAATAATCTGCCAATGGAAAGAAGCAATTGTACTTGAAAATACTCCTTCAACTAAGGAAAACTCCAGGCTAACAAGATTAATAATCTGACACATTCGGTGCTTAGTATATCAGTCTAAATACAAGATCAAAAATACATTTTGGCTGGATATACGATTAAAAGATTTGGTTAGATGGACATTTTTTTTCAGTAAAATATTAAATTAAATGAAACTTTGCAGCAAAAAAACACTCAATGTAGATTTTCTTACTTCTTTTCTGTCCACTTTTTTCCTCCTCTTGTTTCCATGTTATTCACCAACATGTGCTTCACTCCAAAGTCTCCCAAATACCTATTGAAGGTAAGATTTTTGTCAAATTTAAATGTACCCCTCCAAAACTACAGAGCAGATCTAAAATGGAAGCAGTTTTTTTTTGTTTTTGGACAAACATAATCCCCTTGAAATCAGCTGAGCATGATTGTAAACTTTGAATTGTGTGCAGCTTCGCTCTCCTAACATCAATCACAGTCTGGCTGTGGAAAAATGTAAATCATCTCTTTTGAACTTTATTTCCCCACGCAGCCACAATTCTGTGTTATCAACGAAAACAAATACCCCATGATGTGTCTCTTAGATTATTAAAATAAAAAACTTAAAATTAGACACAAACACAGACCAACATTTTAGGAAAAATAACCATGGAAATCAAACGGCTTTCCTTTGATGTACTTCCACCTCCTCAGTTATTCTTGAACAGGCGAAGACTTCCTAATAACAGCTCAGTGTGACTGATGTAATATGTATGCTCTCTTGTTCTCAATCAGAGTGGGAGAAAAGTTGACGGAAACAGACACTTAGTAAAAGTTGCCAGATTAGAGAAGTGAGCCGTTTGTCGAACCAGCGGAAGTGATAACTTGTGTGATCTGTCAGACGAGCTCATGCTTCTCTTCTTGTACTCCAGAACCTACCTTTCTTCCTTTCAGCAAGAATGAAATAAAATATTAAGATATGCACTTTGCTACATCGACTTTACCATAAAATATCTAATGCACCATTAATTTTGATGACGCTATGAACAGCAGAGGCCGTTAAAAAGCCTAAACTGTGTCCTCGTTAATTCGTCGTCATTCGAAAAAACTCTCTGCAGCTCTGAATGCACTGCAATTTCCCCGTGCCCCACAGCAGTGCCGAACGACTCTCTAGATTGTTAGCTTTAAGTGTTTACGAGCTTTTGTGGCATTGACGACTCTGTTAGTGCAGCTGTGTATTCCCAACTGGCCTATTTAGAAGAAAGGAACCTGCTAAAATAATACCTTCATCCCTGTAGAGCCCACAAAGGAAGCCAGGGTGCCAATAAACTTCTGCTTTGACCCGTTCACCATGAATGTTTGTGCTCAGGTGGACACCATGGAGATGATGCGTCACCCAGACGAAACCACCAATATGAGGAGACAGACTGTGGCATCCCATTTTCGTGTAGGTGTTTTCATTTTTAATACCTCCCATTACAAAGAAGAAGAGAAAAGGCTATGAGTGCACACAAACAACTGCATTGTGAAGCAACTATTAGATTAATTTTATTACCCAGCTTTTTTTTAGCACTTGCTGATATAATTTAATGAACCTTTTATTGAACGTGATTCTTAACACTTGAGAGCTGCTTTTGGCTTGAGTCCAACATCATTAACCATCTTCCCTTAAAACATTTTAAATTGCAATATTTTTTTAATGTAGTTCATACACAATTAATGAATTTCAACTGTATCAGTCGTGCCTGATCAATATCAAAGCAAAACAAGACAGTTTGAAAAGATCCACAACTTTAAATCTGAAAATGTTGGGATGCTATTGCTGTAGTTTGAGGAGGTTTTAGAGGAACGTTGTCCCAGTTTTGGTCTGGTGGAGGATTCTAGTTTTTAAAAAGCCTTGAGTCACCTGTTGTACTGGATGGAGGCACATGTTCTGTTATGGGTATATACCTTTCTGTATTGATGGTGCTTTAACAGATGTGGATGCTGCCCATGCTAGAGACATTAATGCACCCCCATACCATCAGAGAGAAAGTATTTTTGAACTGTGTGCTGACAACAGACCAGTTGGTCCCTCTCCCCTTTAGGATGAGGCTTTGAGAAAATAATTTATTTGACCACAGGACAGTTTTCCACTCAGACCATTTTAAATGAGTTTTATCCCAGAGAAGACGGCAGCATTTCTAGATGGTGTTCACTAATGACTCATCATCTATTTGATTGAGTGACTGATTTCACATTTATTTCACAATAATGTCCCAGAACTAGTCTGTGATCATTTTAAACATTTAAGTTTGACATTTGTTTGTTGCTATCTTGAGTTACAGAAGGAAAATTGGGTCAAAAGAGATAATATTTACATTAAAGGGAAGAACACAAGTTAATTCTAAAGGCTTCTGCATGCTCCATCCGAACTGCTCAAATCAGCTCTGTTTTATGACAAAAACATCATCACAGCATCATTCTGTTCGCAGCTTCGAATTTGCCGGCCTTTTACCCCCGTCCACATGAGAACTTAATGTGTGATTGGTCACAAGTTTGTGGCCGTGTTTGTTTGTGCTGATAGCTTTCAGATGCTGCATTTTGCGTTAACCACCCGCTTCCAAAAAACAAACAAACAAAAAACTATTTTCCAGAATTTGACTGTTGTACCTCGAAGCAGACATTTATAGACAGTCAAGCAGCTAAAAACTCATGAATGGAAATAAAACAGACGTTTTGCATGAAGGAATCCATCTGCAAAAAAGTGTAGAGCTTTAACCGAGACAAATTTGTGGACAAATAATGGTGGATTGGAGTTTTTGGGGTTTTTTTGGAGTGTAGACTCCAGCAGGTAGTAGTGACGTATCCCGCAGCGGGAGGGGTTTCCCAGGATCTCGGTCTTGTTTGTCTCAGGAGCTATGAACGAACACCGAACAACTACGTGACCGCACATCAAATGATTGGTTTCAGATGGAGCGTGTGGAGGCCTTAACACAAACCTAATTAGATATTTTTAATTGTAAGACAGTCTTTTTGAATCACTAGGATAAACAAATAAACACTTTTTCTACAAATCTTAATTTAGGTCAATGAAAAAACAGGTAATAAAATCTCATCGATATTTGTCGTCCAGGAACCGGAAGGTCACCTGTTCGATTCCCGTTCCAACTGCCTCAGTTGTTGTGTCCTTGGGCAAGACACTTCACCCAACTTGCCTATTGATGGTGGTCAGAGGGTCCGGTGGCGCCGGTGCATGGCAGCACCACCTCTGTCAGTGTACCTCAGGGCAGCTGTGGCTGTAGCTTACCACCATCAGTGTGTGTGAATGGATGAATACATGAAGTGTAAAACGTGGACTTTTTTAAGGCTCTATATTAGTTCAAGCCATTTATCATTTGTTATTTCAAAACTCAAAATATAAAAATAAAAAATCAATTAGTGTTAATGAACCTTATATCCAAAAATAGCTCTAACTTGATCAGTTTAACATCTTCTGAGCAATTTTGGTCATTTTCTTGCTTTTTAGTAGTGAATTCAGTGAAAAGGAGGTTCATGATTGTATTTCACTAAAAGTAAAAATGCTCAAATAACTTTAATATTTGGTCTGGTATGAGAAAATGTAAAACTGTTCAGTACTTTTGGCACTTAATGACACTTTCTCTGCTTTTATTCAGAGTGTAAAAATAGTTATAATCATAATATATTTTCTTAGACTTATAAAATCCTATAACTGCATTTATGCTGTTTTTTGTTTTGTGTGGCTGCCTTGCTGTGTCTCCACAGTACTCCCTGATGGACCTGCTGTCTAAGATGGTGGTGGGCCAGCCTCACTTTGTGCGCTGCATCAAACCCAACGACGACAGGCAGGCTCTCCGCTTCTGCAACGAGAGGGTGATGGTGCAGCTGCGCTACACAGGGATCCTGGAGACGGTGAACATCCGCCGACAGGGCTACTCCCACCGCATCCCGATTGAGGATTTTGTCAACAGGTAGCAGCGGCGATGAGATGAATCAAACCTCCGCTCTGCAAAGTGCTGACACAACCCCAGAGAGCGAGCAGAACGAGCTATCACTGCTCTGCATCACACCAAAAACAAACATGAGTTCTTTAATTAGACAGAAGTTCAAGTTAAGCAGAGCAGGAAGCTGACTAATTGGCAGTCATTAGTGATAGAGCAAGACTTAATCTTACAACTCTTTTAACTGTAATCTGGAAAACATGGATAAAACTCAAACAGGGAGGAACTGTGATTATAAGGGGAGATGCATTTTAATAGCTTTCCCTTTACTATTCATAAAGAGTTTGTTCTTGCACTCAGTGACCTGGAAAAGCTTGACTGTGTACATGTCCCCGTGGTTTAATGTTAAAGCACAATTAAAACAAGTTTCATCATTAGAGAGACTTTACGTAAGGCTGCTGTTTTTGGTACCTCAAAATATAGGACATGATCTAATAACTAATTCAATATCGAGCATCAATCGCTCCTTTTATGATGGGTAGCCACAAATTTTAAAGTTCAACGTTCTGAGTCTGAGTTTAAAGAAACCAACAAATAAACAAAGACTATATTTGGATGAGTTAGTGAACAAAAACTACAGTGTTCTTGTGTGATCAATCTGCTTTTGAAACACATTCATCCACCTCTAATGCAGAAGCTTCCAGATTTAATTAACTTGGGCTTTTGGTTTGTGTGGAAAAAAACTTCGGAGATTGGTGGTTAGTCTCACAGCTTAGGGGAAGCTTTAAAAGTTTCATTTAAAAAACTTTGAGTGACCACATGATGCGTCTTTACATGTCCTGCTTTCATGAAGTGAGTCCCAAAGGACTGGACATGACCTGACACGAAGATTTCCCTGTTGTCTCCGCAGTCACTGTGTGAACAGAACCGCGTCTTGTTTCATTTTCAACCTTGATTTTGAATCCATATCATCCCACCTGAGCCCCCGTTAGAGGTCGGACAGACCGACCCGAGTGGCTAAACTGCACCTTTTAGTGAAAACTGATTTAAATTTGTGCTCTCATATCAAAGGCTCGTCTGATGTTGCTGTGCTTTGTATTTACCATCAAAGAAATAACAGGTATCAACAGGAATTAGTATGAAAGGCTTTAGACTGAGGCGGGGAGTGGAGTTCAAAGAAGTTTTTCTTCTTGTTGTTCTTCTTCTTTGACCAGCACGTGAGATGAACCAGTAGATCTGGACTTTTGATGTCGCTTTGCAAAAAGTGGAGCCGCCCCGTCCTGTGCTGTGCTGGTATTTTGTAAACTTTAGAATCAGTCGCTGGATTCAGACGTCGTTTGACATAAACAGAAGTAGCACTGATGTTCACTGACGTGTAATTTCTGCAGAAATGAAGTTTAAATGCTGAGAGGAATCAGTTTCTTCAATTTGCTAAAGAAGCTGAAACTGAGCTGAACTAAACACTAAAAGGAGAAAAACACTAGCTAAAGACCAAAAAGAGGTAAAATATAAGCTTAAATCTACAATTAGCAAACAATAGTTAAAAGGCCAGAAGTAACAAATCGGTAGCTAGAAACTAAAAGTAGCAAAAGGCTAGTTAGAAGCTAAAACTTCCTAAATGATAGCTAAAGCAAAAAATAGCAAAAGACAAGTGAGAAGCCAAATTAGGCAGAAAGGTATCTAAAAGTAGTTAAAAATTTAAAGTAACAAAAGAGTAGCTCAAATATAAATGCAGCAAAAGGAAAATAAAAAAGCTATAAGTAGAAAAATGGAAGCTAGAAACTATCGTACAACCGTTTTCTTTCAAAATAAAATTTTGTTTTGCTCCTAAGAATGCATCAATATTTCAGCATATTTACAACCAAAAACACTGATTTATTCTGATTGTTTTTTTTTATTATCTTTATAAACACCCTGGAAAACCACAAAACACACAAAAAAGTTTGCAGTGTGTGACATTTTTGTAGTTTTAGGGCTCTAATTCCAAAATTTATTTTCTTTTTAGTATTTATACTGTTTTTTTCCTTTCACCTGATAAATACTGAGAGCAAAACTGTTTTTCTAATCTGAATAAAAGGTAGAGACAGAGTCATTAAGTGCCAAAAGTCCTAAACCATTTTTAATTTTCACATAACAGACTAAATATTAAAGTTTTTTGATGATTTAAAACTCTGCAACTGTTTTGAATGTTTTCTCTGTTGCATTTCTTTGTAGATACTATTGCCTTGCCTTTCGGGCTCATCAGATGCCTGCGATGAGCAGAGAAAACGCCGTGGCCATACTGGAGCGGGCCAAACTACAGGACTGGGTGATGGGTCAGACAAAGGTGGAGTGATTTTCTTTTAACGCCTTTTTGTAAGAAAAATAAAATGTTTAAGATACTTTAGCCAGGACTGAATGTCCTTTCAGGTTTTTCTGAAGTACTACCATGTGGAGCAGTTGAACCTGCTGCTGCGTGAGGTGATCGCTCGGGTGGTGGTGATGCAGGCTTACACTAAAGGCTGGCTGGCGGCTCGACGCTACCGAAAAGAAAAGGAGAAGAGAAACCGTGGGGCCATCATCATTCAGTCAGGTAAAGTATCATTAATTAAACAAGATTTATTATAATATTAGTCAAATAGAAATGAGATGTGTTCTTTTATCACAAACTGATGAAACAGTTGCAGTTATGATGTGAATCAGATTACTGGGTTCTGTGAGGTTTGTAGTCTCCTGTGTGAGTCTTCATAAAAGAGATAGTTTGATAACCACAGGATGACCCATGAGGGTTAAGAGCAATGCTTCAGAGCAAACAATAAGACCCCAGAGAGTTCAAAGGGATCTGTCCCTCCTCCACCTGCTTTAGCTGAGTTTTGAAGTGGGATCTTGTGTAGTATACCTTTGTTTCACTGAGGTAGGTCAGCATTTTCTTACACACACACACACACACTCTCTCTCTTTGTTTTTTCCCAAGCCTGGAGGGGGTACGTCGCCCGGCAAACTCTCAAGCAAATAAAAAAGGAGCGGGAAGAAGCTGCGACGCGCATACAGTTAGGTAGGAAATGTTTTTATTTATTTATTTTTTTAAAGCAGTCCAAGCATCTGGTTTGTCCCACATAGTTTCATGTCTGGTGGAAATCTGCATTTTTAAAAAAGAATAAGTGCTTTAAAAAACTTAACATCTTTGTGAAACACCTTTTTGATCTTGATGAGTGGCCCCACGAAATAGTAATAATTAATTAATAATGCATAGAGAGGAGCTTTTGAAAGTTTGGGCAGCATTTGGTCCCCATGTTTCAGAAGAACAGTGCATTCTGAGATCTTTTTTCCCTCCCTTTCATCTCATTCCCAGTAAAGGCAAGAGAGGGACTTATCCCTTCTGTTTCCTCACGACTTCCTCTCTCAAATTCCTGGCCTATTACACAGCTCTCACATACCAGAAACAAGATGCCTTTTTATACTGTCAGCCTTTTCATCTGAAATGTAAATTAATTCTTACTCAGTGTGCCTTGACGAAGATCAAAGTGGGCACATTAACCTTCCCAGCCCCAGCCCCCCCAATCCTTGGAGCCTTTCACTGGAGGACAAGGGAGGGTGCCAAAAGGGGCTGGAGAAGGGAGGGCAGTGGGAGGAGATCTGGCATTGTTTCCTCTGGCTCTCACAAGAGCTGCCCTCATCTGGCACACGGAGCCTCCGAGTCGCCTGCACACCTTGTGTAAATGTGCTCCATTAAACCCTTGTAAATAAAGCTGCAGAATGGGTAAACATGGTTGTGGTGTGAGGAAAGCCTCTCTGCCGCCACCGCCTTTCTTTTTAGACAAGCATGTTTGTGTGTGGCTGGCGGGGTTCAAGGGGGGTGGGGGGTAGAGAACCTGAACCTGACATAAGTGGGGGTCTCAGACTTCCCTCCCGCCGGCGTTGCACTCCAGCACATTGTGTGTTCTCTGCAGCTTATAGCCTTTGAGGTGGGCTGCATTTGCATCTTGAAAATAAACAGATGCCTTTCAAATGTATGAGCCTGGTGGCTCCTCAGATCTCAGCAGGGCCTGGGGGACATGCTCACCATCGATCAGATTAGACCATGCAAAATACAACCGTTGCTCAACAACGTACTTGAGCTTTTCTCTTTTTTTGTGTGTGCACATAATTTTACCAGAAAGACACAAAGCCGGCTGACAGAGTAACTCAGCACGCTTGGTTTAACATCCATCTGAGCCCAGTGTGTCTCAATAATCACACGATGTTTTCCAGCTACATTCCTGTGATTTTTGCTGAATAATTTATTTTCCTCAAATTAAAAGTAGTATTTTAAAACAAAGCAATGATTGCCTTCGAATACACTTGTTAACATGTACACTGAGAATATCTGTGCAGTTTACAGGGGCCATCGGGTATGTCACAACCACGGACCCCTGAGGGACAAATGTCACCCTGAGGCTGGAGGAAAGACCACCAACGAGGGGCACACGCGGTGAGCCTTGACCTCATTCTCTCCTATGATTGGTGGACATTGATTTTAAATTTTTGTTCTTTCTTTTTCTTATACTGATAAGGTTTTTGCCCATGTTCTTGTGTGTGTGTTTATTTGTCTGTACTATTATCTAAATACCTCATGAGTCACTGAATATCAGTGCCTCGCCAAAAAAAGAAGTCACCACCTGGATTTCACTAAGTCCTGGGGTTGCTGCAGTTGGTCAGATCTAGGTTCAGCAACAGTTTGTGCTCAAAGAATGAGGTCAGATGACTACCTGAATATATTGAATGACCAGGTTATTCCGTCAATGGATTCTTTCTTCCCTGATGGCACGGCCATATTCCAAGATGACAATGCCAGGATTCATCAGGCTGGAACTGTGAAAGACTGGTTCAGGGAGCATGAGACTTAATTTTCACACATGGATTGGCTCCTCAGAGTCCGCTGAGAATCTTTGGGATGTGCTGGAGAAGGCTTTGCGCAGAGCTGAGACTCTACCATCATCAATGCAAGATCTTGGTGAAAAATTAATGCAACACTGGATGGAAAGTGTGTGACCTTTTTTCTGTGGCGACTTTATTTTCGGCCAGTCAGCGTATTTCAAGGAATCTACAACTGATTAACCTTTGGAGTCAACTCGGTTCAAGATGCCTCAGTTAATTTTATAGATATTGAGCTAAAATTGCACTGGGATGACTTGTTGGGCTGTACCTGCCATTCAAGTTTTTTTCTTTTACCCCCATAATGTTCTGCCGTTTCACTCCAGAGGAGAAAGCTCCTCCCTGTGCGCTGCCTCCCTCACTTTTATAAATGTAATAAATAACTTTCTTCCAAGATAGCAAAGTTGTCTGACCACAAATGGGGCTGGGTGCTGCGCTGGTCTCCAGATGTACGAGCAGAGGGGTTTGTGTTTATTCAGCATATGGGCAGGCCAGTCATTAAGGAAGTATGTGAAAAGCAGGAGAGCGGTCACCAACTGAACAGCAGCACAGCGGATGTGTTTAATCAATTAGCTCAATACCCCTATGATGAAGGGTTTTATGTTTACAGTAGCTTTAAAAAAGCATATTTTTTGTCACTATATGACACATCAGAGAATAAACCAATGCACAAAAGCAAAAACTCTTAATCATATCTTCTGTGAATTTTTTTCTGTCCTTTTCTTCTTTGGTCAACATTCATCTCCAGACTCCATCTCCAAAATACTAGATTTACACATCTGAAAATGTTGTGCTTGTTATATACTCCAACTGAGCCAGGCCTCATCTGGGATTTTCTCTCCATGTTTACAATCATATTCCTTGGTGAGAAAAAAATGAAAAAAGAAAAACTTCAAACCTCCACTTAACAATTCTGTTTAATCAGTGTTGGAAACTCTCCATATATATTTATTTTGACACGATCTGGCCCATTTTTCTTGTTCCTGTAAGTAACTATATTCTCACCTGCTTGCTGTTCTTTTCTCTTTTGATAGCTCTCTTCTCTGCCACAGTTGAATTTGGTGTTTGCATCCAAACAGCAGAGCTTTCAGTTTGCATCATCAGTTCCAATCTGGATCTGACTTTAGTCCTCCAGACTCAAAGCATGACTGTTTTTGGCATTATGTCTCCTCCTCGGTGATGCTTGTTTGCTTTAAATAATGCAGCACAAGTGATCACATACAGATAAATACCCACATTGTGTTTTCTGCAAACTACCTAAAGCAGTCTTTTAATCAGGAGAGTGAAAGACAAATTAAATCTATTAAGCAGATATGTTGGTTGGATTGATTTTAGTCAAAAATGTGTTTTTTTTTTTGTTTGTTTTTTGTTCCATACAGCCTTCAGAGCAAAGACGCACCTTCAGATGGCGTACATAAAAGAAACGTAAGTTGCAGAATATCAATAAGAACTTTTCTTATGCGCTAAAAAAAACTGCTGCTTGTCTATAAAATCAGATTTAACCCAAATTATTCTTTGGGATTTTTTTTTTTTTTTTTGAGTCCTTGAGACAAAAGATTTTTCTCGCTCCAACCTCCATCTCAGTGGAAAAGACAGGGTGGTACAGGAACGAGAGAATCAAAAGGCTGGAAATTCACGGCTGAGAATAAATGCTCGCTCTTCCCCGAGGTGATTTGTCTTTGCGCTCCTCTTTCTACAGATGTTAGACCCCTTTTTTAGTAAAGACCTGAGGTTCTTTGGTAGCACTTTGATATCCTGCTCGGATTCAATATGTGAAATAGAAGAGCCACTCCGTGACTTGGAGCACATCGCAGTCTTTGAAGTCTGATCCAATTTTTGCTGCTCACCATTTGATGTTGAAAGGATGAAATGAGGAAAATGTACAGTTTTTGCCAGTAACTCTGCTGAGCATATGTAAGATTAAAAAAAGCAAAATCCTTTGGAGAATGTACTTAGAAATGTTAAGCAGATTAATACTTTCCTATAGCTCTTTTATTCAAAGATAAAATTAAAAATGAGAGGAAGTCTGTATGTGCTGTTTTTTAACTATCGCAATTAAGTCAGTGTGGTGCTGTTTGTCAGGAGGTAGGGCCAGTATAAAGGGGGGATATGCAATTGCATTAGCATTTGATTAACATTGCAAAGCACATTAATGGGTTGGAGTTTTATGAGTGCCAAATTGTAAATAAATGAATGCAACATCGACATGACTAAATAGAAAAAAAACAAATTAGAAGGCTTGCTTTAACTTGTATCTATTCATCCAGTGCTTTCATTGACATTGCTCTTCTGGGTGTGTTTACGCCTCCTCTTTCAAGGTTTGCCCTGACATCCGAGACAGGCAAGTGAAAGACGTCAGGAGAGACAAAAGCCGAGCAGAAGACGGTGTAACGAAGCCTCGCAGGGAGACGGCGAGGCTGCAAGGCATGCAGAGTAAACAAGGTAAGCCCGGGCGCAGAGCTGGCGGGTGCAGGTAATTACACAAAGAGACAGTAGAAATCCCACTTTAATGGATAAAGTGCCAATTTTAATATGCGCCCCCTCCCCCCTCCAAACCTTTTCATCCAAGCCAATCCTCCTCTGCCATTCTTTGTTGACAGTAAAAGAGAGCTGCATTATGGGTGATCATTTCTGCTGCGTTTTTATAACCCAGGTCAGATCATCACCGACAGCAAGTAGGGGGTGGTTTTCAAGGGGCATGAGCACTTCAAAGCTTTCAATTTCCCTACGTGGTGGGCTCTTTGCTGAGGATCTCATCAGCGGCTCTAATAGACCTGCACAGTAACGGTGACAAGAAAATACACAAACCCTGATTTGTTGAACATATGTTTGGTTTGCTTTTTGCCCCGGGTGATGAATTACATTAATTCCTGCTGCCTGGAAGGCTGAGTGGGTGACTGCGCAGGGGGCCTCCGATTATGGCCGCCACCCAGCTCACCACCAGGGCGGCCTTGGTGAGAGAGCCCCGGCCCCTTCATTAATGTTATTACGGGGGGGAGATGAGGTAAGAGGCCGAGGTGGGATAGCGTTTAGCGGTGCGGCTGAGAGATTATGGGGATTAGACATGATATTGTAACACAGACAGAGCTCTCCAGCGGGCCTGGGATTAGTGTCAGCACGCCGCAGCAGGTCTGGGTTAGATAGCGGCTAATTCGGTAATGCTGCATACAGGTGACCCCCGCTCTCAGGCATCGTGGCTGCTCAGAGAGACGTTGTTTGACAAATATAGGAAGGCAGGGTGATTACAGAGAGGAAACATGACATTTTGGCTCAAATTTGTGTTTTGACCTGGAATCACGTAGAGCTCTAAAATAGCAGCTCCAGGAAATATGATGCTTTATTTAATGTGTAAAAGCCACATATATCTGCACCTTTTGATAATAAATTCAAACTACAGTGACTGAAACAATATTTGTAACACCTAAGACACTCAAGTTGACAACTTGCATTATGAGACACTTTATTTTATGGATTATTTACTGTAGGAAAAAACAAAAATATAAAAAATGTCCAGAAACGCTCCACTGCGTTCAATAATCTCTGGTCCTAAACATAAGAATTCTCCATCTTTAAGTTTTCTTTCAGATTATACAGTTGTTGCCTCTAAAGCAAACAGTTTTTATAAATTTCATTAAAATACATGTATAGATTATATGTATGTATGTATATGTATGTGTGTATATATATATATATATATATATATATATATATATATATAAAGGACTCAAGCAGATCGATAGTTCAGGCTAGTTTTCTTTAAATAACAGACTTTGAAGATTAACCACTTTAAAGACTCCTGGTACAAAGTCTGTGTGGTGATGATGGACATTTTTTGTGGTGAACCCGTGATCCCCTTAAATTTATCTTAAGAACTCAAGGTTTTGATTCCCAGGTCGGGAACTTCTAAGCTGATGGATCATTTTCTTTACTGTCATTTTCTAATACTTTTTTTGCAGCATATCTAACAACGTTAGCTTTTGTTATCACGTAATCCGAAAGGTCTCTACACAAACTGAATTAGCCTTAGGCACTGGAAAACATTTACTGTCTGTTCAAATATATTCACATTTCCTGACAACAATAAGCTTTACAAACTCATGTTTTGTGTGAAGGGTGCGCAGATTTCTAGGTATTCATTGCTGCCTTTTTTCCCTGCCTCGTTTACGTTCTGAGGTCTGCTTGTGGCATCTTCAGGAAACCCTATTTGAATATGTTGAGGGAGGCCACGGTGGTTCAGGCACCCAGGGCACACTTTGATCCCTGCAGATCTGAGGGCCTTTTTTTTTCTTTTTTTTTATCCTGAGGTTGAGAGAGTCAGAAGCCTTGCCCTGCCAGATGTTTGGAAACCAGGCTCCTTCCTGCGTCTCATCCTGCTGTCGCCTCTGGTGATCGCATTGGTTCACTCGGGCTGCAGCTCGACTCGCAGTGTTTCGGGACACCAGTGGAGAGAAAGAAAATTAGCCGTGGAAATCAAATTACTCCACCTCTCCAGACACATTCACAGACACACACACACACACACACACACGCTGCCCACTGCTTTCATGATGTTAAAACACAAGGGCGTGACCTGATGGTGCGCTGGATCATTTCTAAAAGACCAGGATCTGACACCAGGCTGATCAGTTGCTTTCATTTTTTAAAGAGAGACAAAAGCCTTATTTGTTGTTTGATAGCTCTGAATGACCTCAATTGGGAGAAAAAGTAAACATTCAGACTTGATGAGGTAATGACTAGTCCAAATGTGACCAAGGGCACAACCCCAGTCTTAAAGATGTCATAGAGGTTCATGCAAACACTCCTTTACAGACTAACATGCTGTTAGTTTTGCATTACATGGTGAATTTAAATCAAATCAAGTCATAATTTATGACTCATAAATTATGAGAACAATTTAAACTGTAGTAATTTAAAAACAATAAGAATAAAATTGATGGTAAATAAAAAATAGCACAATAAAAGTCTAAATGTCCTGCTCGGCTGGAGCCTAAAGCCTGCGAAACAAATGAGTTTATAACAGACTTCAAATGACTGATGGTCTGAGCTGCTCTAAATTTCAGAGGACTGTTCCACAGACTTAGGGGGACCACCATCAAAAAGCTTTGCCACCTGTGGTTTTTTGTCTGGATCTGGGAGTGTCTAACACCAACTAATTAGTGCACGTCAGAGCTCAGGCCTGAGTCTGATGGTCTAAGGTTCTGTTTGCACAAAGTGATTTTTGAGTGAAATCGGAGCTTTTCTGCCTCGACGACACTCACTATTTGTAAAACCATTGAAACCTGGTCTCAGAGTGGAAGTTTTCAGGAGAACCCGCACTCAGGCCTTATTTATACCGAACCATCTTAGCCTTTCAGTAGAAATGTTAAGTTTATAAAGTGGGTGGCCAGTGTAAATGTCCATTAAATAGCATTTCCATGAACCACTATGAATTCTTTTAGATTATAGTTGCTGTGGGATGGCTGCAAACCATTTAGACTGTGGGCCTATTGAGCATCGATACTATCGATATCAGGACTGCATTTTTTTTTTACACTTTATGTGCACTACTGGCTTTATATTCCACAAATAAAGTGAAAAATAAAGTCTGTATTGCAGAATTTCCAAATTGTTCAGTTAGTCAGTAGTTCTCTACATTAGGCCCGTGTGCAATGGAAGTTATTTTTTGTTGTTATTGACATTGTTTTTATTCTCGTTACATTGTTCTTTTTTTGTCACTTTGCACTATAGTGACTTTTCTTAAACAATTGTGTGTAGTAGAAGGTAATAGGGGGATTATTTTATTATTTTCATACTGTTACATTGTTCTAATTTGTTGTAGTTAGTTAAGACAAAACATTTTTTTGCCTAAAAACGTTGTTTCTTTTATCATGTTTGACTAATTAAAGCCAAACTACATAATTATTCAATGAACATGACAAGTATCAGAATCAATATCAGTATTGGAATCAGAATTGAAGACGCTAATCTTATATTTAGCCTGAACAAAATTGTACTTTATTTCTTCAAAGAGCTGTCTGCAACAGGTAAGATATTAATTGTTCAAAACCTTTCCACAGACTACTTCAAAAGACTTTGAAGCCCTTTCTACTTCAGACACCCCTAACCTTTCGTTGACCATGGTTTGTTAGTAAAAAAAAAAAAAATTACAGATACGTCATGTAGTCATGGAAGCTCCACATACAGGGCTACGCCCCCCCTCGTCACCTGTCACCAATCTGAATATTAATGCAGCATGTTTGCAAGCTAGTCACCGAGACATGTGAAGAAAGAAAGCTCTTTGCTCGCAAGTGGCAGATATGATCAGAGTGCTGCTTATGCTCCTCAGCGTGGTAAACAGGATGGTGCCGAGGATCAGTCAGAGCTGACTTTATGATTTATGAAAGCTGAGCTACTTATGTTAACAGGCTCTCTGAAGATTAGAGTTGTGGTAAACACACATGTCAAGAGAGAGACAGATAAAGTGAAGCCACAACACAGACACCAATTACCCCTGTGCCTTAGAAGGTAGTTAACCTGGCTGTTCGACAGGATGAAACGACAAAGAGGAAGATGGTTAAAGAGGTGTCGACTTTATGGGTGTACTTATGTCCCCTTGGTGCATAACATGGTTCAGTCAATAAGAATTGATTTTGTTTGCAGCTCCAAGCTCTTTCTGTGCTTTACAGCTGCGGCTAGGAGAGCTTTTACCCACACTGAGGTCACACTCGTGAGTGCATCTTGTTTTCCTCTCGCTCCCTCCTTCAGCTGTTCAACATGTCCTCCCACAAGGTTTGCAGCCACCAGGTGCTGCTCCGCCATCCTCCACCACAACCGAATCAGTGGCAGCAGCATCACTGCATCAACACGCGTCTGTCAGACAAACGATCCACCCTCTCCATGTTTTGTAGACAAATACTCTCCCACCCCTCTCTCTTGTCTCTCAGACGTTTGATTCATCTAATTGTCTCCACATATCGCCACGTCTCCTCCGGATGCCTTCAGTTTTAGGCAAATTACAGGCTCGACGTAGCGGCAGCAGAGATTTGGAAGGGATAGGAAAGACTCAACTCAACGGAAGGAGTTGCCTCTGTCTGACGCTACCTACGTAATCCTCTTAATGTCAGTGGGAGTAGTTAACAGGATGTACTTCCATACTACTCATCATTACAGCTCCAACAGAATAATCTCCGCAGACATAAAATCAAGGTGGAAAATGACACTAAGAACTCACTTTAAATTTGCAAACGGTGAACGTCTTTTTTTTCTTTTTTTTTTATCCTAAGTTTTTATCCCAAACAAAACACATCATGTCCTTTTTACAGATATTGAGCTAAAATCTGGTAGTAGCTGAGAGTCATCACAACAAATAGAGTGCTAGCTTTGGCATGCAATGTGCAGGGAAATGCACATTTCATTTATTTGTTAAAATCACTGCATTTTTCAGGAGAAAACTAAATTTAAGCAGCGGCTCATTTGCATAAATAAGTTTCAGCTTGTTTTTTTTGTCATTTTCGTCTCTAAATTTTCCTCGTTCTGCGGGGTCACAGTTATAAATTGCCTGTGTTCAAAATTCTGACAAATGATTGACTTCTACAAAGATCAGAGATTTTTCTGCCCCACAAAACATTTCTCCCAAAGTCAAAGTTCCAGAATTGCTGTCGTGGGGGCGGGGTAGATGATTGATTTCAGTGTGAAAAATTGCTTGTAGGTAACAACATCCTCTGCTTACATTAGTGAAAACAGATGCAGGAAGTGCCCTCTTTTAGCATTATCTGCAACATTTGATCACTTTTTCCTCTTAATTTAAAGCATATGAGTTTCTGTTTGAGACTTGTGTTAAAAATGACAAAATCCTTCCTCAGAGAGTTCTGGAAATCCTCTTTAGCTTAAAATATCTGAGCAGAGTAATGTCTGCGATTGTGTTTTTGTGCACATGTTTGCCTGCATCTGGGTTTGTGTGTGGGGGCATGAAGAGACTGTTGGGAGGTAAAGAGAGGGGTCTGGGTTGCACATGCTTGATTTAGACATCAAAGGCCTTTGCTGATGATTTTTCCTTATAAACCATGCCTTTTAGTGCCTCTGCTCCCTCCATCTGAATAAACAAAGAATGGTTCTCTGAGGTCTTGGAGCAGCCAGGTGATTGCAGCACAAGATATTTGAAGAGAATCGATACATCTCTTTAATTTATTCCACCAAAAAAAGAAAATCCCTCTTAGCTGCTCTTTTATGTTGTTTCTGAGAAACATTCTAGTTTTCAAGAGATTTCAAAGTGGTATTTAGAGATGTAACGCAACTCATCTGCTGCTCTTTGAAAATGAAAGCGGTACCTATCACAAAAATAATCTCAGCCCTTTTTTATCTGAAGAAGCAAACATGTAGAATCTTTAAGTCTCTCGCTGTGAGGAGCAAACTCTGCTTGGCTTTTCTTTTTGATAGGGAGGAATCAATATTGCATGAAACGCTCTGCCTCTGTATTCCCATCTGACTATTATTTCTCCCCACCCCAAACAGCAGACATTACCCACCATCATTTAGCAAAGCCCCTGATGCGAGCCAACGTGCGACCCCCCCTTCCCTGCTCCTCCTGCCAATGTCCGAGCTGGACTCCCATGCCAGAGGCCAGTTTGGCGGCCTCCCTGGCTGTAATGTATCTGCAGGAGCAGCATTCCTCTAGGGCTGGCCTGGATCAAATGACAGTGATTTCCCCAAATAGAGGCACAGAGATGGGAGGCCTGACCCATCCTCTGATCTGCGCCACACTCTAATCGCTGCAGGTCAAGATGGATAAATTGTGAGGCTGAGCTTCTTACCACATCAGCAGTGGTAGGTCCAGTTGCTGAGTTGTTCAGTACAAACATCTTATTGTGTTTCTCTTGACGTGTTTCTAGTTGTGCTATATGGAACACAAATATTTTCTCTCTATGTGATTGAATAGCTCACTCTTAAACCGTGTGTCTGCATTAATAATATGTGAAGGTATGCAGTTAAAGCAAAAAATTGTGGTTCTAATCATCAAACTCAGTGCTTCTAATGAGGATGGCTATTTAAAATAAAAAAATAAAATGTTCAAGCTAAGCATTTGTCATTATGGCACCTGTGTGATTGGTCAAAATGTTTGGGTACGTTTATGCAAAGCAGCATAAACTGCTCTGCTAGGAGAAGCAGGTGGCTAAGGCTGTTAGAAAATACAACTATTCTATCAAAAAACATAAAGGTAAAAAATCTGCAATGAGGAGACAGGATGAAGAAACATGCTCAATGTAAAATATATTGTTTAAATATTATTTACCACAAGTACTAGTGTATTTAGGACTATATTTTTTAGAAAGGCAGCTGTTGATCTGGTGCACTCATGCAAACATGTGGGTGAAATGTGTCTAGTGATCCTGATGCAACAGATCAAGGTATTTTAAGGAGAAATCCAGACTTTTAAAATTTTTTTCCTCCCCTCAGTACATGAGATTTCTCCAAATATCCTCAAATACTCATGTGTAGCAAGGATTCATGCAGTGGGCAGTTAAAACCTCCGAGGCACGGGGTGCGATAAGATTCACGGTGAAAGTTAGCTAATATCTCCGAACTGACAGGAACTTTTTTTAGGGCATTTACAAAGTGTGACTTAAGTAAACTTGTGCTGGTTTGAATAACATCAAGAAAGCCGAGGAAAGATTGAAGGGGTGGAGGGGGACCCTGCTCTTTGATGTGCCGGATTGAGATGTGATGAGGTCTGTTCAAAGTGAGTACAAAGTAGTGTTAAGATGGAAAGAGCAAATACAGCTTTAGTCAAGGTAGAGACAGAGAGGTAGAAGGAGATGATAAAGAAATGTCCTGTCTCGCACCGAATCCAGGAGAAGATGAAACGCTGCGAGGCATTAAACATGGATGCTTCTGATTTTGTAACCTGTAAATCTTTCAATCTGAGGTGAGGAATGATGGTGAGCCATTGCTGCCATCAGTGAGATGAAGCTTTTAGCTTTCAGTGCACATTGTTTTAAAGAAATGAAGAGGAACAATCAGGTGTTGTCTGCAGTTTTAATCTTTGTTCCACAGACTTAGATGATGTCCCACATTTTGTCTCTGGTTTACAGACATCAACACTGCAGAACAGTTGCACTTGCTAAAACTACGTGAAATGAGGGAAATTTCCTGGTTAACAAGGTTATTAATCTAACAGATCTGCTCTTGCTTTATCAGTCTCAAAACAAAATGAAATATACTTTTTGGCTGGATATACAGTAAGATTATAAGTTTTTGGTAGATGGACAATTTTTTCAGTAGTGCAGGTTGACTTGTATTTTTTCTGTCTTATACAGAAGGAAACAGACAACTTAAACTGTCCAGATTTGAATATAAAATAAATGAAAACAACGACAAAAAACAAAAACAGACAGCAGCTACAAAATATGACCCATTATATCAAACTGAGGATTATGTACAATTTAGTAAAATGAATATGCCCATCTTTGGATTTCTGGCTTTTTAAGCTCCATTTTGATATCTGAGTCATCCTAATAGGAACTGTTTCAGAGATATTGCTTGATTTGTCTTTCTTATCAGAATAACCAATTAATATTTGGTGTGAATCCTATTTTTGCACTATACACTATGAAAAGGGGATTGATGGAAATTAATTCTGTTTACCACTGATTAACACATCACACATACTGTTTTATTCCAAGAACTAGGGTGTGTTCTGATAACTTATTTTGCAGTGTGTCATGTCAGTGGCTCATGTCGCGGTCATCTCCAGCAGAGTGTACTCTTGTGATATGTTTAGTTAACACACGCCTTAAATTAATTCACAACACATAATTATTTTTCTTTAGAACGTAGGATTATTATTTAAAGGATCTGGTCACATGACATGAAGAGAACCCAATCAGCGTGATAGTTTGCCCTATGGGAGTGGCCAGACCCCGGAAGAAAGTGTTTTTTAAGTGGCTGAATTTCTGGACTCGTGGCTTAATATAGAGACAAAATAAAGTCTGCATTTGCCCCGACTGTAGTTTGTATGGGTGTCATTCTTACATTTAACATTCAAGTCTTATATGGTATATATTACTGGTCCTCAACACACACCAACGTGTATAAACACAACAATATTAGGGCTGTGTATTGGCAAGAATTTGGCGATACGATACAAATCACGACAGAGGGGTCATGATACGATATATCGCAATATATTGCAATCAACATATTGGGATTTTTAGTCCAAAATGATGCTAATGTTTACTCACAATGCTAAAGCTAGCGTTACTCTTTGGCTCCACAGGAGTGGAGGAGACAAATGACTGGCTCACTGCTGCCAACTAGCGGTCAGAGATTAAACTATAACATAAAAATGAACCGTTGGCAGGAAAGTTGACATTTTAAACCTTAATTAAAAATTGATAAAGGGATTTAAAGAATCGATACAGTATTGGGAAATGAAATACCGCAATATTTCAGTGTATCAATATTTTCTTACACCCCTAAACGATATCTTTTCAACTACACTCACTGGCCACTTTATTAGGTACACCTTTCTAGTACTGGATTGGACCCCCTTTTGCCTTCAGAACTGCCTTAATCCTTTGTGGCATAGATTCAACAAGGTACTGGAAACATGCCTCAGAGAGTCTGGTCCATATTGACATGATAGAATGATGCAGTTGCTGCAGATTTGTCAGCTGCACATCCATAATGTGAATCTCCTGTTCCACCACATCCCAAAGATGCTCTATTGGATTGAGATCTGGTGACTGTGGAGGCCATTCGAGTACAGTGAACTTATTGTCGTGTTCAAGAAACCAGTCTGAGATTATTTGTGCTTTATGACATGGAGCGTTATCCTGCTGGAAGTAGCCATCAGAAGATGGTACACTGTGGTCATAAAGGGATGAACATGGTCAGCAACAATACTCCGGTAGGCTGTGGTGTTGATACGATGCTCAGTTGGTACTAATGGGCCCAAGGTGTGCCAGGAAAATATCCCCCATACCATTGCACCACCACCACCTGCCTGAACCGTTGATACAAGGCAGGATGGATGCATGCTTTCATGTTGACGCCAAATTCTGACCATCTGAATGTTGCAGCAGAAATCGAGACTCATCAGACCAGGCAACGTTTTTCCAATCTTCTATTGTCCAATTTTGATGAGCTTGTGTGAATTGTAGCCTCAGTTTCCTGTTCTTAGCTGACAGGAGTGGCACCTGGTGTGGTCTTCTGCTGCTGTTGCCAATCTGCCTCAAGGTTGGACGTGTTGTGCGTTCATTGAAAAACCCAGTAGATCAGCAGTTTTTGAAACTCAGACCAGCCCGTCTGGCACCAACAACTATGCTGCATTCAAAGTTTCCTAAATCACCTTTCTTCCCCATTCTGATGCTCAATTTGAACTGCAGCAGATCGTCTTGGCCATGTCTACATGCATAAATGCATTGAGTTGCTGCCATGTGATTGGCTGATTCGACATTTGTGTTAATGAGCAGTTGAACAGGTGTTTGTAATAAAGTGGCTGGTGAGTGTATATCTGTATAATATTTCTCCACATACCACTTTGGGTCTTAATTCTCAGTTCAATGTGATGGTATACATATTTGTGATAAAATGTAAAAAAGCAGCAGAAGCTGAAACAAGTGTTTTCTACAATGTGTACCACCTGTGATTCTATGCTAACTCAAGTGATTTTTTTCCCTCAAAAAACAACAATTTGATTTAAGAGTTTGGAAAGTTGAACTCAAATAATAAATATATTTGTCCTTTCATATTAAGTACCTCATCTGTAATGTGCATGGGTAAATGCACTTATTTTTTAAGTTAGATTGGTCTATTTTTAAGCTCCCTTTCAGAATTACTAAAATGTCCAACATGATCCAAACATGTTTCACAGTGAGTACTGTTATCAGGATTTGGTCACACTTCTCTTAAATTTGAACTAATTTCAGATGTCGTGTGTGATTGTGTATGTGTTGGCAAATGTTTAACCTCTCAAAAACATCATATCTTTACCCAACAGCTCTTTGTTTGTAATCCAGAAACTGGTCTTTATCTTCTAAAAGACAAAACTACTGTCAGCGAGGCTCATTTAACAAGAGTCCACCGACGTCTGTTACAATTACATGATACATGGCTGTTTAACTCATTACTGAGACAAATGTTCAGTGTAGTTAAAGAGATGGATGTCTTGTTTTAAAATAACATGTTGAGATGTGTTATCCAATAAGACTTTTATATAAAAAAATGACTTTGCTATGCTGGATTCATAAGAAATTAACGATAAGCAGAGTTGCTGATGGAGATAGTGTACATTAAATCAGATTGTTTTCATTTGAGACTTTTTTCAAGTTTTTTTTCAATTAATTATTGAAAAGTGTCCAATTGCTAATAAAACTCCCTTTCCCTCTTAAGCAATCTTTGCACCTGCTGTATTTACTATATTTTAAAAGCTGTTTCTAAAAGTTTGAATTGACTCAAACCTAAAAAAAAACAAACTTGTGATTTTTTTTATTTTGCCAAGATGCTTAGAGCTGTTATGAGTGCATGTTGTATTTGGCACTTAAGTCTTTTTCTCTCTCTCTAAATCTACATGTCTGGTTTTTGGTTGTGAAAGTATCTGATTAGTTTCTACAGAGTTTCAAACATCAACAAATCTGTGCACCTGTTAGCAGAGATATGAGTAAATGGGATTTATCTGTGTAGATTTATGTAATCTTAAGTTGTTATTGAGTCATCTCATCAATACAATTATTTAATCGTATTTATTTGAAAATGTTTCCCTAACTTTTTTTCCCCGTCGTGCAGATTAAAAGAATCCAGGGCAGAATCTGTTTACTGCTGCTGTCGTCATTGTTGGGCCTCATGCTGGTGCTGCTTGTTGTTTCGCCTGCTTGGATCACAGCCCCGGTTTTCCCTCTGTTGCAGGTCCAGTGATGAAGCTGCAGCAGAGAACTTCTCGCCGCCGTGGCCAGCAGCCCAAACTCCTGAACAGCCCCGAAGACAGCCTGTACTACAACCAGCTAAATGTGAGTTCAAAGTGCCGATAAAGGCCTTTGTCTGAGTTTGGTTCCACATGATAATACAATTAAACCTACCTGTGCCAGACCCTGGAGCCCCACCCCCACGCTCCTCTGCCTCTTGTCTTGAACATGTGCTTATGCTCTTTATCTGTTGCTTTCATGTCAGGATGTCTGCCTTCACGGTGAATAATTGATGTGGTTTATCAAAGCCGAGCAAGATGCATGCTTCATCAGACTCACTTGAGCCCTTTGATCAGAAAAAAATTATGCTGTGACTTCTGATATTATCAGCATCTGCTCGCATTCAACACAAAATCACTTTGAATTAAAAATTAATGACTCTCTGCTCATCTTTTGACTGTGTGCTCTTGGCCCTTTCCTCAGAGAACTCTGGATTACCAGGGGAGCAAGAGGAAGCCGAGAAAACTTGGGTAAATAACTGCTTTCCTACTTACAGCAACTCTAAACAGAGCAGGCCCTTTGTGGAATGGGAAAATCCAGAAATGGAGTTGTTTTCCTGTGATGTAAATGGAGAGCTGAAAATATCAAGAAGAAGCTCTCTGTCAGAAGACGGGTGCATATTAGGCCTTTGTCAGCATGCTAATTTTAATTGTTGAAGGCCTGAACTTGTGTTTTTGTGCCACATCATTGTGCTTAATAAAACACCATCACCACTGCATGTACAAATATTTGTTTTTTCCTCAAAATGTCTCTTTTTGTTTCCCCGTGAAAACCTCATCACTGCTTCTCCATCCCAGCAACTTGTCTTCTCTCACATCACAGTCAAATCAAAGTGCTGGACGGAGAGGATGAGTACTACAAATTACTGGCAGCTGTGGAGTCCATCCCCGAGGAAGAGCACCCAGCCTCCGCCGCCACCCCTCCTCCCACCCTTTCCACTGAACCCCTCGTCAGTCAGAGCTGAGCTTCACGTCCACGTCGGCCCGGTAAGACAGACACATCAGAGACAGACACTCCAAAGAGCGTCCTCGGTGTTGGAAGTGCTGCGGTATGTGGAACAAGTAGAAGCGCTGCAGGATAAGCAACTTTGCAGACAATGCTCTCATCCCAGAACATTTTAAATCAGCAAAGGTGTAATTTATTATTATTTTTTTTTTGTTAATGTTGAGCCAGCTTTTAAAACGATTTATAGAAACTTGTAAAATTGGTTATTTAAAGTGTCTGACTTTTTTTGTCCAATTTAACTTGTTCTTCCCTTTGGTTTGCTTTTATTAAGTCTTTGCAACATGTACAAATACACTTATTAGTTTTTTATTAAGGATGTCCAATTCAGTCATATGAAGGGACAAAATCATGGCCTGTCAATTTTTACTGAAAAATATTACGGGTCTAAGAAAATATCGATACACTGAAATATAGGCCAGGGCTATTCAACTAAACCCCCATCTCCACCGCTGCTTGTACGCAGTTCAGCTCGGCCAAATGCGTCTCCAGTCCAGCACGCTTACGATTTTGACGTCAGCAGAATTCTGCCAGTGGATTAGCTCTGGGATTGATTGACAGAGGAAAAGGTGTTACTTGTGCAAACTTCCTGGGGAGAGACGCAGCGCAATACGACATGGTGAAAGCAGTGATAAAACCTTCTAACCTTTTTGGCGATCTTGAGAAAGGCAGAATTTGTAAACACTTCCTGAAGAGAGGTGAAGAAGACGAAGCTGTGCAGATAACCGGGAGGTTTCGAACAAACTGGCCACCCACGGTTACACAAGCGCTTATAAACAGCACTGTGACAATAAATAAATAAATAAATAAATAAATAAATAAATAAATAAAAAATGTAAAGTCTGAACAGTAAGACCATAAAGGCTTTATTTTTTTAACACAACAGTTAAAGCCGCTGCGGACAGTCCGCCCATAATCACTCCCTCAGAGTGAGGGACACACTGAAGTGGAGACACACGCACACTGAGCAGAACCGACCTGACCCAAACTGAATAGAGTCAAACCGAGCTCATGGGAAGGGGCTTATTGGACTGGGGGGCCACAGTTGATGCAAGCCAACAGCTCAGGGGCAGAACATCCAGCAATTAAAGTCATTATGTAAATAAACCAAGTATTACAAAGATTTGTTACCTTTGAATTAATTTATTTTGCTGCATTTAATCATGAATACAACATACAGAACCCTGTAAAAATAGTAATAATTAAACCATATCAAAAACAAAAATAACACATTATCCCTCCTATTTAACACAAATATTTTGACATCTTTGACCTGCCAAATTTTTAAACCAATTTTATTTTTACTTTCATAGTTTGATCTTTAACTGCTTGTCATTTTAACTGTCTTGGATGTTCATAAAAATGGTTTTTACCAACTATAGTTAAGACTTGGATGTTTCTGTAGATACCACATGTCTATGTCTAACTAAAATAACTTATAGTAATCAAAGTAGAAAACCGGGGGATTGGGCTTAAGTGGTAAATAAATCAATTGGCGGGCCGAACTTTGGTCACTTGCGGGCCGGATGTGGCCCGCAGGCCGCTAGTTGAATAGCCCTGCTGTAGGTTATTAATGTGGTGAGTGATCATATTTTTATACTAGGTTAATATTAGAAATTTAACCATGCCACAAATTTATTATAAAACTATTTAATGACCTATTTTACCTAACCATTGGAAACATGGATGAAATAAGAAATATGAAACTAGTCATGTGTCATGATATGTATTGTATCACCAAATACTTGCCAGTACACAGCTGTGAAAAACATAGAAATTGGCTTTGGTTTTCAGATATAATATATGACATATAGACCTAACTTACTGAACACATCAGTAGCATTTGTCACTCTCAATCATTAGTTTTTCATTACATCTTTGTAATAAACATAACATAAGCCATTAAAAATATTCCTTAAAAAAATTTAAAAAATGAAAGAAATAGAGATATACAGTACAAGAATTTAATTTGAAATAGGAGAACACAATAATAATACTGTATGCATTTCAGCAGACTATTGCTTTGTTCAGTTCAACCTGACAGATTTTTTTGGCTGAACCTGTATCAGAGAGAATTTGATCAGTTTCATTGCAGTGTTCTCTGTTGCTATTTCCACATCCAAATAAAAAATGACTGAAAATTTTAAATTTAACTATGTCTACTTCAAGGTTTACCATGTGTAAGGTGTTGGCAGCAAAATGAAAACTATGGAGATCTGATCTGTCATAAATTGGCAGGCTAGTTCTAATCCATTTAAAGTATTTTTGCATGGGCCCCGTAAAGATTTAAAAACATTCGTATCTGGCCCTTGGGCCTTGAGTTTGATACATGTGCCGCTGACAAAAGATAACATCCTCATGTGCAATGGCTGAAATTAACTGTTGTTGTCTTTCTGTATTTTTATTAATTTAATGATTTGTAACTTTTGGACATTTGAGAAAGAACTTCAAATGTAAATATGTCTTCAACTGTTTGATTGACTTAGTAAATGATTTATTTTTTTGTCCACTTTTGCTGTGAGCGAAAGCTTTAAAGCTTTTCCAAGCATCGTTTTGTTTTTTGTTTTTTTCCTGACGCATTGATTAAGCCGTCATTTCTGCTCTGCTCCACATTAACAAGAAGAAACCCCTCATTTTGCAGGCAGAAAACCTCTAACCTCAGCCGTGTTAACCTGCAACTAAAACATCTACCCATTTCCAAGCATTATGTCTCTTGTCTAAGACGGATCTGAAGACAAATCCTCGTGAAACCCAGAACTCTTTCAACAAGTTTTCCCACTGCGGCTCGCCTCAAGTTAGAGGGGCTTTGTGCTGTCTGAGAGCCAGAATCACCAAACAGAGCTTCACAGGGGCTGAGCTTTAGCCCACACTTTGAATTTCACCCTAAATACAGAAATCTTCTTTTAAGATGTGAAAGTGTCGGAAATGCAGGGCTGGCGAGTTGATTTGTAGAGCTCTCTTTTTTTTCTTCTTCTTCTTTTCAATTTGCATATCATTTACTGCATCTCCCTTTGTTGACACCCGAGGGCCTGAGAGGAGATTTTGATCTTAATAGGAAGAGTAGGGTGGTATGAGTGAGGATCTCAGCCTCCTTATGCTCAGCGGGAAAAACATTAGAGCTCTGCCTCTATAGCGAGACCGGCTTCACTTAGGTTAGATTCATAGGAATCCTGGTGGGTTTAAAGAGGCCCAAAGTGTTCATCAAATCCAAGAGTTCGGTGTTGTCAGGGTTGGACTCAGGTTGAGACTTTCCTGGCTATTTGTATCAGTTTTTTTTTTCTATTTTTGTCAGGTCAAGTTCAATGTTTTAGGCTGTTGAAGTGGTTTTTTTGTAAGTAAAGATTTGAACGGTAGATGGTTGTGACTCCACCAGTTTTGTGGTTTTAACCCAGTAATTTTCCAACCATAAGTTTTGCTGTTTGTTGTTTTGAGAAGCCATAATTATCACAGAGGTAATTCAGAAAGTTAGAAACTGTGTTACACATCTCCTATAATTAAAACAAATTCCACACATTAGTAGAAAAGAAATCGGGTATTAAAATGAAGTAAAAGGACTGCAATAAAATGAAATAAAAAAGAATAGCGCAGCAGAAGTGCACAGTTTGTCTTGCAGAAAACTAATTTCATTTATTATAGATGCAATATTCTGTATTGAAGAAATATTTCTGCATCAGAATTAAGTTGAAGAAAGATTTTTTTTTTGTTGCGCTTAGTTAAAAGTATAGTTCATATCTATTGAAGTGGAGTTCTGTAAGAGGTTATGAACAATAATTATCTTACCTGTTGTAGATAGCTCAGTTTGGAGAAAATGTTTAATTCTGACCAGATTAGTTACTTACATAAATTCTGTTTTCATTTTAGAGCAAATAATATTAACTTATTTCTGCTGTAAAAATCTTGTGATTCAGTACTGACCAAGATGTTGAATAGATGTAACAAAGGGACAGCCAATGAAATTGCAGCACTTTTTACCCTGAGATGATGATGCTGAGGATGCAAAGCATTTCTCATTCAAGATGATCAGCATCCAAGTGAGTCTTCACTGAACTAACATAAAACATGGGGTGGCTGTGGAAGAGTGGTTCAGGGAGTTATTCTGTAACTGATGGGTTGCTGGTTCAACCCCCGTTTCATCTGTTGTGTCCTTGACCTGCCTTGGTGGTGGCATAACAATAACAAGAGCAATTTAATTCCCGGAGGTCCTTAATTATTAGATATTTTAGCAGAGTTTATGACAAAAGGGTACTTTTTATGTAACAGAGCATTTTTACAGAGAGGATTCAGTGCTTTTACATTTGTCACGGCAAACAAGAAAATGTAAAAGCACTTTTTAAAATTTTGCATGAAGGTGATGAAAGCAAAACTTCTAATACTTTTCAAAGTTACTTAGTAAAAAAGTTCAGCTAACAGAGTGCAAACTGTAACTGACTGATATTTGCTATAAAAAGGAAAAAAATCACATTAGAACAGAGACATTTTAAAGAGCATTAAATGTAGCCATAAACATTTGTTTGATAAACATATAAAATATTTAAAATGTACCAAAGATGTAACAAGGAAAGTTTACAGTTGCCTCCAAATATTAAACAGTTCATGGAAAATGATTCTTGACTCATGGAAAACATAAAAAAACAGGGTTGTATCTGTTAAACCGTCCATGTGTCTCTAAAAACAACCAAAATGAAAAGCATTTGTGTAAGCATGCTAAAGGAAATTTTGTAATTGATCAACTGAGTTTGATGCAGTTTAATATTTTACACTTTCTGTTCATTGCAGCAGTAAGTTTAAAACAGACAGAGTTGGTGTATGTAATCCGTGTGCTTTCGGTCTGTAAACAAAAGTTAGTTACGTTCTACGTCTGACGTAAAAGGTATCAACTTCAGGGGTGTAACCAGGAAGAAACTGAAGAGGTTATAATGTTGATGTTTTTTAGTAGTTGGAGTTTTTTGAAGAGTCTCTGTTCAGATCCAGTCTGGACAGACTGTGATGTTTTGGTTTGGGTTATCTGAAGGTCACTGAGGCCTGTGCTGTGTACTGCAAAAGCTGAAACTGGAGTCAGAGACAAGAATAAAGCTTTTGAGAGAAATCCAGTGGATTCCTGCATTCATTCAGACATACCATTTTTGAACAACGCATTTTTTTTATTCTACAACGCTATGCTCATCTTGTCTCCACAGAAGTTACTTTTTTACAGATGCAGCTTGACAATTTTATCAGAACAGCACCACAATGCTGTAGTGGTCAGAAAATTATTGCACCCATAGTGGTTTAGAACTAACATGGAGAATGAGTTATTAGTTTTAGGGGCCAGAAACTTCTGTTCTGCTTGTTTTAACTTAATCACTCAGTTCTACTGCACTTTTACAGAAAATACAATTTTTCTTAATTAAAATGTTCAGGAAAATGACTTTTTATAAAGTTAAAAAGTAAAACATGAGTAAACATGCTCCTTAATGACTAAAAAATAAAAAAATAGATGTTAATAATTGATATTTTAAAACATTAAGGATCAAAAAGTGCGATTATTGTCCTGTTTTCATTTAATTTGCACAGGGAAGCTCATGTCTGTGTGATTTATTGTCATATTTAGGTCTGTAAGAATTCAAAGAGTTGTATACCAGACCACTGGCAGTGTTATAATGTGGTGTCACAGTTAGTTCGGATATATTTCACCTCCGGTCGTAGCTCCAGATCCTAGAATAATTAAAATCCTCTTTGTGCATTACTCCCTTGCTGGGATATTTGGTTCCTCTGAAGAGCAGTCTGAAATAGGTCACCACAGCACCCCGTAGTGCATCTTAAAAGTACACTGAATCAATTAAGTGCGATCACGCTCCCTTGATTATTTTGGCCCTGTTTTACCACAGAGAGGAATTTCAAACAGGCTCACTAGTTTGAATAACAAGGTTGGACTGTGGTGACAAATGGTGCCAGAGAGGGTGTTTCTCTCCCTGTTTTTCTCAGTTAAATTAACTCCCTGGCTGATTGCCGGCTTTAGCATATGAGAGGAGGTGAGCAGAGGTGTGTATGTAATTGCCTTGGATGGCTGATTATGTGCTGCAGAAGGCAAATGTTATGAAATGCTGGCGTCATTCTGATGAAAGACGCTCCTGACCGGATGAACAGAAGCTCCTGGGCGTTTTAGAGGTCTGCGAGCTTGTTGCACAGGGGACAGGAACAGTTTTAAATCATCATTCGGGGGCCTGACATCAGTGTTTTCTTTAAAACGTTTTTAAAAATCTAGCCCGCTCTTGTTTTTACCCTTGTTAAAGCTGACAACATCTGGTGTGCGGGAGTGGGTCTCCTTTAATGTGGCTAACATTACCACTGGTGGGATTTTTTTTTGTTTGTTTGGCTTTTTTATTTTTTTTATGTCATTTTTAGCTCTTTACTTCACAAGCTGCACGTTCATTAATGGCGCGTCCAAACCAGAGTTTTAAACCACGTTTATGAAAATTGCTCAAGCTGCAGCCTCCACAAATGATGAAAAGCTTTTATTTTCTAAAGAAGCACCCTTACCTTTCACCTAATAGTGATGTCTCACTTCAAAGAGAGAGCTCGATTAGGCCAACATTGTCCTGTTTCTATATACTTTGAGTTCAAAGGGAGAGTTTCTATGCAACATTTTACGTGCCGCCTTCTCCAATACGGCTTTACTGCAGTTTACATGCTTTTCATACCCAGATGTGACCGATTTCTCTCACTGTTTTATAGTTGCATAGTTTCTCATGTAAAGAATTAACGCAGAGGCTTGTTTTATAATCTTCTCCACCCCCCAACCCCCCAAACCTCAATTAGAAGGGATGAATGTGCACCTAAAATAGCTACAAACTCGACATTGTGATGCTCTTTGCTTGCTAATGATTGAAGAGAGCAACATACATGAGCACAAACCAGATGTCAGACGTTACGTTGAAGGCTCTGAGCAAAAGAAACGCTCCCTAAAGACGGCATTAATAAAGAAACTGGTTAAGCCTGGTTGAGACACAAAGAGCAAGAGGCAGAGAGGAAGAAAGAGATAAAAGAGTCCGTTGAGTACATACATCAAAGCTCTCCTAATGACGAGACATGCCATTAGGGTTACAGTGGCTTTTGTTTCAGCTTTCTCTCACCTGCAGTTTGTTGAGGCCACCCTATGCACTTGTTTTGTTGTTCAAATTTACATGGATATAAAATGTATGCAGGCAGGAGAAGAGTTTGTTCCCAACTGCTGGACTCTAATGACCAAACTCTTTTGTCCAAATGACAACTTCCTTTTCATTTACGAAACAGATCTGTAACCAGTTTCCTCCCACTGTAAAGAAGGGGAAAAAAAGAGTTCACATAGAACAACAGAAACAACTTAGAAACCTTGTTATCCTGTATGCTGTGTAATTTATTGACTTAAAGCTTTCTTGGTGCCTCTGGTGTTGGAATAAGAGTTGACAAATCAGAGCGTGAAATTGAAATGAGCCTCTCTCGGTCTGAAGACTGAGTGGAGCACAGTCAGACTTGGCATGGCCGAAGGTGTAACCTGTTTCTGTTTTGCCCAGATGGTGGGACCAGCTGCCTTTGAATAAACTCTGGATTGCTAACAGTGTGAGAATTACCACGGCCTTGTTTTAGTTTGGGATGCATCATGGACAGCTTGTCGCTTTTTGGTCACTGCCAGGAGGCAACAGGAAGGTTCACCTGGTGCTAAACAAAACTTCCTTTTGATTGAGGTCAAATCAAAAACTGGTAATAAAAAATAAAATAAACCTGGGACTGGTACCCAGAACCTTTCCTTTGCCCTCAGTGAAAACAAACAGGACATTGCCCTTGTTGTACAATAAAAACATACCTCCAATGTTTAATTTCAGGTGGGGACAGATGGTCTATTAATATATATGTATATTGGTCAAACAGATATTAGGGATGGTATTTAAGTTGTTTATATTTATCTTATTTGATTTTTTTATAGAATAACAGCACAAAGTTAAAGATTTCCATCCTTTTAAACTTGTATTCAATGTTTTTGTTTTACTTTTTTTTACAGTTTTATAAATTAATAATCAATGTTGCTTACCTTGACATGAATTACTTTTGCAAATAAAGCCCTAAAATTGTTGCGATCATTAGATTTCAAGATCACGCCAACTGTGATCTGAAAACAATTGAGAAATTTATTATGAATATTGAAAAGTGTAGATTTTCCAAATGCAAAATATCACTTCAATTTGTACCAATCCACTATAAATCTGTTTTGTACAAACCTTTTTTTGTCTCAGCCTTGCTGTCCACAGCTGGTTTTATCTGGTGGTTCTTTATATGTGAAACCAGATTAGGTTACCAGCTTCAATTATGTAAAAACTTCTGTTTTAAACAAAAGTGTACAAAAAATTACAAGAATTAATATGTTGAATAATGAAAGATGGATATTTTGAACTGCATAACATTTTTATTTGTGTTTTGGTCTGTTTTTGGCTGATAGAATCTGAAATCTAGCAAACCACTGTACGCTGAACTACTGGTTCCCAAACCTTTTAGCTTTTGACCAACAAAATAACAGTAGCAGAGACCTGTGACCCCAGCTATTTTGGGGTTGATAAACGTTTGTATCAAGTCCCTAACTAATACTAACAAGACAAAAGCTCACTGCCTTAAAGTTAAAAAAAGACAAAACGTTTTATTTACTGAGTAGGCAAGAACAAACCAAAGGACAGATTCAGATTTTAGACTTGAACATTTAACTGCAACTGAATTAGGCCGTACACCACCTTTCAGAAACCTGTTATCATAGTACATAAGAAATATATAATTACACATTTGGTTATCAAAAATAGTTCAGACATCTTAATGAAAAACAAAAATGTGTGGCGCATTTAAGAATTAGTAACCATCTTCTCATCCCATTTTTAGGCAAGTTTTAGGCAAACTTTTAAATGTTGCAAAAAAGAAATGTGAGTCAGGCGTGTTTCCATTTACTGGTTTTGGAGTGAATCAACCAGGCTACACAAAGCGTAATTAATTCAGACATTGATATTACGCATGGCTGTAGTAAACAGGAACTCACAGGGACCACATATCCTGGGACAACAGAGAGAAGTTTTCATTTAGGGACATCTGAGAAAAATATCACTTGCATAATAATTTGGAACACAGTGTAAATTTGTCCTCATATCAACAATGTAAACTGCAGGTGTAAAGCTTTTTATGTCGAAAACTTTCTGAGTAACTTCGAATGTATAAAAGTTAAGTTAATTTAATCAATAATTCAACTATAAAATGTTTTGTCATATAGAGTCACTAAGAAGCATCATTTACTGTTTGAATCTGGATGATAACCCTGTAAATAAATATATATATATTTTTATATGTGCGTGTGTTTCTGTTTTATATGTCTTCATAAGGTGAGTCAATAATCTGATGTGCAAGCCTGAACTGCACACAGATGAAAAATATTTTCTCAAAGCCCCTCGCTGTAACACAAACTAAAAGTCCTATGAAGCCTATAAATAAGACTTTTTGCTGAAGCACTCTGGAGAGGCAACGTAACCAAAGCATTTCCAGCGAGTAAACACATTTTTGAAGTTATATGTGTAATAAATGTATGTTTAGTCGCTCCTAAATACCGACATCAGTTGAATGTCTGAAAGCTGTTTTTTCCATGACGTCTCAGTTAGAAGGTGATGTCTTTTTATCCTAATTTCTCCTGAGAGAGCACTGCAGGCAGGCACCTTGTATATCATCACAGAGGGGGCAGACTTTCCCACTTTAAGGTTGGATTAACGCATCCAGGGTGGGCTGAGAGGAGGTAAAATGACCTGCCCCGCCTTCAGTGACCCGGGGCCAACCCTGCACACTGCCAAGTCGTCGCTGTTTGCTCTTGAATATGCAGAGATCTTTGCCTTCATAGGTTTGGAAGCGAGAGCTTGGGGGGGGGGGGGGGGGGGGTATCACGTTGCAGGGAAAATTAGTGAGACCAAAGTGGGAGTGTCTGTGTGTTGGGGGCTGCGAACAATGGCAGCTTTCTGTCAGACAGCAACTTCAAAGGTCTGCTGAGTGACTGCTCTGAGTTATACTTTGTTGTAGATCACTGAGGAAATTCACAGATGTTTTCTCATACGAGACACCATTACAGCGGCTCAAGTACCCAGTAGCCTCGAGCATCTCTTCCCCCTTCTCCCCCATCTGTCTCTCACACACACACACACACTCACACACACACCCCTCCAAAGTCTCTGAAATATCTTGTATGAGACAGATGTGGAACCTGCTCTTTTTTCCTCCAACTGTCCAGAGAATACGGAAAGTAAAAAAAAAAAAAGTTCATGCTGTTGTGGCGATGCTCCACGACTCTCTCAGATCCACAGTCCTCGCTGTCAGTCTGCTCAGATTGGGCATTCTGACGGCTTTAACGTGAATCATCCATCTGAAATTATTTTGATGCTAACATTTTAACAAGTTTGTAATGATGCTTGTGTTCTTTTTTCCCAGGTTGCCTTCTTCACCTTTTTGCACAGAACCAAACTACACCTGGAGACTACACTTCTATTGTAAATGTATATTTATTTATAGCAAATTGCTGTTTTATATGAGTCAAATAAATGTGTTGAAAAATCACAATTTGATCAACAGAATATTCTTTTCTGTATACAGTATGTTATTTGAAAAAAAAAACTTTTGGCTGTTCTAACACTTTGCAGGACAAGGTGCTTGTGTCAACTAAAAGATGAGTCCAACTTAAAGGCCAACATTTTATTCACTTAAGAATCGTGAAACACAAAAGAGGGTGTTGAAAACTCCAGCTGTGGGAGCATCTCTGTGTTCATCTTTATAAAATCTTTTTATTCAGAACAAACCACTGCTGTGTTGATGCTAAAACTCTTGGTACTTCGGCCATAAGATTGTAACGTTTTGGAGCAAGTAAACTAATTTGACTGTATCGAGCCCACAGCCACAAATTTCTAAGAAAGTGTATCAAAGTCCTGCATTAAATTCATAGCTCAGCTGGGCTCCTATTAAGATGCACAAAAAATTGGAGCTTGAATTTAGGGCTCAGCTGAAAGGATTATATCGATATTTTTGTTGCTGGTAGCAAAAAAAAAAAATCACTTAGTTTTCAGACACGAGTTTGTCACGTCAGCCTGCCTGTACGTCTAATTATCGCTGACATCCGCACTAAATCATGAATTTATTTTGCAATTCTAATGTTTGTAAATTATTACTGCTGTTGAGGATTTTGTTTTTTTAAGGCGGATCCACCTTCCGCTTTCACAGTTTGCTGGTTTAACATGAAAGAGCAGATTAGAGCACGAGACGTTTACCTGGCATTTCAACAAAAAATAACTTTACTGCACGAGAAAAAATTCCAAGGAAAAAAATGTAAAAAAAAACATGTTTATTGCTCTTATTTGAGGCTGTCAGTATTACTAAAAGCTGGCTTCTAGTCTCTTACTGTTGACAGCTTCCGTTTCAGAATCTCACATTAAAACTGGACCCGGATGTTGATCCAGAACATGAAGTGAAAATTTAGGTTTTTTTTTTATTTTTTTAAATAAATATGAGTCTTAATGGATTAAAACAGTTACTGAGGTTAAAAACAAAATGAACAGTACAATGGAAACATTTGCTCTGGCAGTATGATGATGATAACAGCCTTCACAGGTGTCAACTTCAGGACAATTAAGTCACTGAAGCTCAATTACCTCCTAAGGCTAATACAGTATGTGGTCAGCAGGGAAGCAGAGGGTGATATTAGTGTGACTTTAATGATCCATCGTTTGTGAAGAGATGAGTTTGAAGTGGAGATCTCTGCAGAACACAAGAGTTCAGGGTGTTCTGAACATGCAGGTTGGACTTGTGAAATGTGATTGGCCTGACAGGAATTAGGCATTCCAAAAGAGGAAGCTTTATTTTTGCTTAGACTTCAAGGAATTTCAGGCCTTATTTAGGTTATGTGTTCCTGTTTTACAATAAATTAAATTCATACTGCAAAAACAAAACATTTTGAACCTTTCAATTGTGTCTCATATCTTTAAGGTAGTGACCATATTTATTGGACTTTAAAGCAATGTAAACTGTTGTTGGCACACTGTTGAGATGTTTAATGCTCATCGCATCATATTTTGACAAAATGAAACCAGAAAACATTTATGTTTACTGTTATTTTATATTTAATAACCAAAAGTTTCCTAAATAAATGTCAGAGTCTGGACAGCAAAATCTATTTAATTTTTAGCTTACATTTTTAGTTACTTCCTGACTCGTTAAATTCGGCCAATCATTCAAATTCAGGGTGGAGACCACTGAAGACCCGCCTCTTTGGTTCTGATAGGTTTTGAGAACTTTAACAAGTTATACTGCTTCAAGAAATATGTAAAACAATGCAGAAATTTATAACATTTTCTGCTGTTTTGTTTCCCTTTTGTAATTTTAGCTCACTTTCTGTAAAACTATTTGTGCTTTCAATACTGAAAAAGAAAAAAAAATGAACACAAACAATATAGTGAATGGACTTCTTCACATGACGCCAAAACTATAAAGTATTGCCTCATGACTATGTTAAATAACCCTTTTTTACTCTTTTGAGTCATTGTGTGTCAAATTATCAGTAAAGTACAACTTGTGACGAGAAACAACTGGTCCCATTAATAAATTTAATCTTAAAAGACGACATGAAAAAGGGTTTTGTTTGCTGGTAAATTAATATAACATTTGCAAAGCATCCTGTACTGTGACTCATTTATTTGATTTATATTTTTAACTTCTGTGCACAGAACTAAAAATTGTGCATTAATCATTTTAAAAAGGCATTTTTCAAGCAGGACTTTTTATTTGTGCTGAATTTTCTACACTTTTAATAAGAAAAAAATCAGTCACTACAGCTGCTATAACTTGATGTAAACAAGGTTAATCTCCAGTGATTTTTTTTTTATTTATTTTTTTGGATGTGACTACATCTCTCCCACAGCCAGTGTTTTAGTTTTAACATGGCTCCAGTTCAGCCCAGCAGGACTCCCCCTTTCCCTCATGACTAAAGCCGTGGGAGAGGACTGGGAACATTAATCCCTTCAAAGGAACAGATCTAATTCAAAATCTGCCGCTCCAAACTATAGTTGAGAGGACAGTGATTGTTTCTGCAGGGAAGCCAGATAAAGATCACAGAGCTGAACTGCAACTTTATCATTTTTGCAAAAATAAAAAAAATTAAAGTTGGGGATGTTATCTTTTGAAAGATACATAGTTTTGCTTTCATTAAACAGACAATTTATTTCAGCATTGATACCATTTCACTTAAATGATGCACTGGAGTTTTATTTCTTTTCTGTATTAAGACATTAAAGTCCAGGTTAAACATTAAAAGTACTCGTTGCAATGTCTTGAAGACAGGCAAAAAAAAAAGTCAAGTAAGAAAAAAAACATTTTATTTTGCTTATGTGTTGTTAAATTAAAAATTAATAAGCAAAATTTATGACCAGTTGCTAACTACCACGTGTGTCTGTTTACCTCTGAAAACATCCAAAGTGACTAAAAATAGGTCAACAACGACAACATCCCTTGAAAAGCCTTTTGGAATTGAGATGTTTGACAGTTTTAATGTACTGGGCATATTTAAGCTCAGATTTGTTGGCTAAAGTTTGCAGTTGAAAGTGCTTTGTTTACATTAAATGCGTACCTGCATTTCAGAATTTGATATTAATATAACTAGAAAGTAAACTCTTTATAACTGCTCCATTTTATATCGGTCAGGACAACCTTTATTTTATGTTTTATTTTGCAATAAGGACTTTAAAGGATCTTCACCTGCATTACCTGCTGAGAGTTTTTCTGCAGGTTCGTTAATAGAGACAATTTTATTGCCTAAAGGGAAGGAATGAGTGAGCTTCTGATAAAACAACTGATTGAAATAGTTGAAGATGGGGGAAAATAAGTATTTAAATAATTCAGAGAGGGTATAATTAAGTGTTTAATGCCAAGCTGCAGTTCAAAGGCACAACAAAGCCAAATTTCAATTCAAATTAGAAATGTAAAAGAGGCGTAGATTCTTTAGAGATGAGAACTTTGTGTTGAGTCACTTGATTTGGTCTCCTCTCTCCCCATCAAACCGCCTCTTGGAGATCTCCAGAGATAACAATGTCACATTGTCACATAAGGTTCTGCTACAAATCCTTAATTACAAAAAGAGGATCAGATGACTACAGCATCCAATACCGGGGTCTCCAGGCGGCACGGAGGTCTTTGATCGAGAAAATCCAATTATTTGTGTATATACATTTCCCACATAGTGATTACTTCATTAATTGTCCCGCCTTTATCTCCTCCCTTCCCAACCCCCCTAATAATCAGCTCCTTTATCCAGACCAACAAACACACCATAGGAGCTTTGTGGATTCAAAGGATTTGCTTTCCCCTCTCAAAGAGCCGCTATTCTTTGATGATTGGGCAGCGGCAAACTTCAAAGTAATAAATCTTATTTCTGACTGGCTGGCGGCCCACCAAAGTCCTTATCAAATTCTAAGAAGTGATCCCTCACTCTTCAGATACACCGAGGATATATCGGAGAGAGGAAGCACCGGAGAGCCTGCGCGACAATCTATTTTTCCACATTTTTCATTAAAATATTTGTTGTTAATATTAGTTGTTTTTTATATATATATAAACACTGTGAGGAGGAGGACGTTCATCATGGCAGCGGTGGCTGTTCTGCGGAATGAAACACTGCACGCTTTTCTCCAGGTTTGTGCGCAAGTTTAGAGCACTTTATTAACTTAAAAAAAAACGTAATTAATTTATTTTCTTTTAGGCGCCTGTTGGTGCAGGAAACTCTAATTGTTAAGTCGTAGTTTGATCGATTCTTTGTGCGTTTCCTGCTAAACTTAACTGACTTTTATACACATTTACTATGTTTTGGCTTATTTATCCGCAATTGAATGCAAAATTAATAACTTTTAGTTTGGTATTATTTTTTTAAGTGTTTGAATGTTGATTTTAATGTGTCTCTATTTTTCTCCAGGACCGCACTCCCAACTCGTCTCCAGAGAACTGTAAGCACTCTCCGCTGGCTCTCCTGGCTGCAACTTGTAACCGGATCGGGCATCACCCGGGATCCAACCATCCAGACTTCCTCCAAGTGCCCTACGACCCCACTCTGGGCTCCCCTTCGCGTTTGTTTCACCCATGGACTAATGACGGGAGCCCCCAAAGCAGCCTGGCCACCAACTCCACGTTCGGACTATCCTCCAAGCCTCAGCTGTCTGCGCACATCCAGAGCTCCTTCAGCTCCCACCACGAGCTGCCCCTCACTCCTCCGGCGGACCCTTCCTACCCCTATGACTTCTCCCCGGTCAAGATGTTACCTTGCTCCATGCAGTCTACCTGTCCTCCAACCTACGTCCCGGCTGTCAGTTACGCAGCACCGACCCCCATGCCGAGCTTCGTGGCGGGCCCCTCCGGACTTGTCCACCAGCAGCAGAGACAGTTGTCCCCGAACGCAGGGGAGGAGATTCCGTGGTGGAGCCTCCAGCAGGGAAACCATCACGTGGGCCACTCATCCCCTCTGGGTCCCCACCGCTTCCAGCTGCAGAGGAGCTTAGTCCTGGGCCACTCAGACTTTGCGCAGTACCAGACGCAAATCGCCGCCCTGCTGCACACCAAGTCCCCGCTGGCGACCGCGCGCAGGTGCAGGCGGTGCCGGTGTCCGAACTGCCAGTCCTCCACCTCCAGCGACGAGCCGGGCAAGAAGAAGCAGCACATCTGCCACATACCGGGCTGCGGCAAGGTGTACGGCAAGACGTCGCACCTGAAGGCGCACCTGAGGTGGCACTCCGGGGAGCGGCCGTTCGTGTGCAACTGGCTGTTCTGCGGCAAAAGTTTCACCCGCTCGGACGAGCTGCAGAGACACCTGAGGACTCACACCGGGGAGAAGCGCTTTGTTTGTCCGGACTGCTGTAAGAGGTTCATGAGGAGTGACCACTTGGCCAAACATGTCAAAACGCACCAGAACAAAAAGAGCAAGTGCCACGACAAGACGCTGGACCACGTCAAAAGAGAGGACACGAGGAACATGTTGTAACACCTCCTGCTCTCACCTGAAACTGTACACATCCAGTAACATATAGTGCAATACAGTAGTTAAAGTGCGCCATGAGCTGCAGTTTCCTCTAATTCTCTCCATCCTGACAGTAGTTTTGCTGGTCTGTGTAGCACATTTCTGTGTAAATATAAAGTTTATTAACGAGTTCATTTTGGGACCAAGGAAAAGTTCATAAGTTTGGATTCACTGTCTATAATCATATCAAGGCAGACAAGTTTTCAACTTGTGTTTTTGATCCATGTCTTCGGTGGAAGATTTCACTCCCCTGTAAATGATATTTAATAGCTTTTGTTGAATGAAAGTGTCTGTTATTTGCTCCATATGGGGGTGTTTTTATTATTTTTTATTTCTGGTTTTGTTTTGGATTTTTTTTAAGCATGCTCTTGAAAAGATCTGCTATTGTTGACATGACCCAAATACTGTGTGAGAATAAAAGTTCTAACATTTTTCCAGATCTGAGAAGAATTCATTCAGTGTTCCCTCCTCACCTGAGCTGAGGCGATTATCTGTTTTCTTACTTTAAATATTATCTGGAGAAATGTACACAAGTTCTGTGAATTGTTGCTCTTTGGATTTTGCATCTAGAAAATCTAGTTTTATTTTGGATCATAGGGTAAACTTGATTGATTAATTCAGTTTGGAACCTGAAAAATTGCTATTTTCATCGATCGCTGCAGTTTATAAAAGTGTCAGTTTGGCTTTTCTGGTTAATCTGAGCTGTTTTTAACTCAATTTGGGCATTAGTTTTATACTGAAAGGTAGCAAAATACAAGTTGACGAGGAGTTTATTTGAACAATTTCTGTAATCTTTGAAAATTGAGTTGAAAATTCTGCAGCAAACTATGGCAGCTAGTGAAAAAAAAATTAAATAGGAGGAAAAATGTATTCATTAAATATAACAAACTCAACGCCATCCACAGATCTGAGCGCTTTAAAGGTTTATTATTCATCCTGAAATCGTTAACATCATACTTTGTTTTGCAATTAACTTTTGCTCATTTTCAGAGAGAAAATTTAAAGAATCCCAAGTAATTGCTCATTTTCTGCTCCTATGTTAAAGAGCGTAAATGTTTGTTTAGTTTTTCTTTTTTGTCTATTGCAGTGACAAAAAAAAGTGACTATCAGTGAATTTGCCAATAAGGAGGATGTGCAAAATGTTTCCTGTGTTTCATGATTCAGAGCTTTAACAGAAGTTTGGGGTTTTATTTAAGCTTCAGCTGAGGACTCTTTTCCAGGGTTGAGGCGTTTCAACGTGCCTCTTGTTTGATCCAACCTTCTGATCACTTCTAAACTGTTTCATGTTGACTTCCTCCACTCCTTTTCCTACAAGCCTAATAGAAATAAATTTAACTTTTCCTCATCTCAAAGCTCTATCCCTTCCTGATACTCATCAGCACCGTGGAAGAAGTGATGAACTGATCTGAACAGCGATACGGTGATTCATCTGTCCACTTCAGTCACTCAGTAAGTAAAACCTGCAGTCACTGTGTTGTCATATCTGTCTCATGAGTTCAATGAAACTGTCAGGATGAGAGGGAGAGGAAGCTGTCAGTCAGGTTTTCTGCCTCAACAGCGCCCCCTTTTGTGCTCCGCAATGGCTCATTAGACCAAAAACATCCTGAAATCTATTCATTCAAACAAACAAAAACAAGTTTAGGCTTTATCAATGAGTAAATAACATCCTAAATCATTTCTTGTTAAACACATTTTGTATGTAGACAGTGACAAACTAAATATAACTGTTTGCACTGACTGTGAGAAGTTGTATGTGGGTTCCTGAAGTATTTTTGTAGGTTAAAGCCTTCAGTCACAAAACCATTAGTAAAAATGCAAAACAAATCGTATATCTTTAAAAAACAGTCTTGAAACAGTCTTAAAACAAAATTAACTATCCCAAATGTATAAACATTTGCCTCTAATTATTTACTAAAGCTGCACAAATTAAATTAGTTTTCAAATTAATTACTATTTTATTCCAGCAGTATTTAAAAATAAGACTTGTTAAAATAATTAACTAAAAAAGATGAATCTACATGAATAACTTTCACCTTTTATTTAAATGTTCATATTGGACGCATGTATATATGTGTGTATTGAACAAGTAGTACGAAGTAGGGAGGAATTTATAATCTACGTAAAGTACTACAAATAGAACAACTTGACAAACATAAAACTGTATACTGCATCTCTTGGGTTTGATATTTTGTTGTTTGTTTCTTAATTTTAGAAACTGCATCTGATGGTGAATGGTGTTTTGTCACAAAACAACTTATTTTCTCTGCTGTATCTCCCTTTTTTTTAAGCACACAGCCCAAATTTTAGTAAAAAAATTTTACATTTTTAATCTCAACGCAGGTTTGGTGAAATAGATATTGTGAGTTTTTAGTAAAGGGCCCAAAACAGTCATGGGAAATATTGTCATGTCTCAAAAGCTGTTGTCATTAACAAGTTCGCCTCTCGTCCTATGTGTTAATTTGTCTGCTTTAGGATGGAGACGCTCATCAGGTTTTTGGTGGATTATTTTGTGGAGTGATGTGACTACTACTTCCTAAAGTTAAATGTCATTAAAACCAAAACCAAAAAAACGTGGCTAGTGATTTTAAAAACGGACGCACAAAATTGGCAATGAGGATGAGCAGAAACGTGTCTACTGCCTTTCCTGCATCCCACTGGTCGGCCTCCATCACATTTACAACATGACAGCAAAGATTTGATAATTACATGCTAGTCAAAAAGGCTTGAGGAAACGAATGGTTGAAGGCAAGACTATGTTCTGTTTTATCACGCTGCTTAGGTCCAGAAGTACAGCGTCTGTTCTACACGCTAAGAACAAGGTACAACGTTTGATGAAACCATGACTGCACTTGAAAGACATTTTATCCAGTAACTGTGTCGGGGTGAAAAGATGTGTGCCATCATGCAGATGAACTCTCAAACCAATATGTCACCATCGCCAAGTGGACGTAGGTAAAAATCTCTTCATTGCTCTCAGTTCTGAATTCAGTCCCACCTGCACCTGTACAGACCGTAGACGCAGCAAATCTGAGTTTTTGTGGGAAAAGAGGAACACGAATAGCTCAAACACGTGGACCTCCACCTTATGTTCATTATAAACAGGCAAGTAATAAATAACGTTGTTGCGTCATATGAGGATCAGATAAACATTTTGTTAACGATTAAAGAAAAACTGTCCTGGAGCTATGGTAAACTGTGATAAATGCAAGAAAAAAGGACCAAAGTATGCAAATCATGTGGTTGTGGTGAGAGAAGTCCTTGGTCATGGGTTGGTAACTCTGTGTGTTAAGGCTGCAATGTTTGATAAAATCAGATGCCAAATCAACACTGAGGGATGACAGGAAAAACCCCAGGTCCTGGATTTAACTGTAAACAGTGGAGCCTTTGTCACCAGAAACAGTCTACAAGCAACATTTTGTACAATGTCCACTGACAGAACCCAATGTTTGTGACCAATACCTACCTGTCACTGGCTGCCACAAACTACAACATAAGTAGCAAATCAAAACATTTTTTACAATGTAAACTTGATCACCAGAACTGGGCCTGGATCTAATTAAAGCTATGCAGATTAATGTAACTGATGGAGAAGTGACTGTCATTAAAGAGGATGATTCAAAGGCAGATTAAACTGGAATTACTTGTTTGACATAACATCCTTTAAATTATGAGTTTTTGTTTTTTATCCTTGAGATGTAGGTGCACAGCTGAAGAGCTACCTGTGTTAAGCCATGCGTCTGGAGAGGTTGTTTAGTTTCTCCAACAAAGAGATCGGGACATTCCTCACTGCAGAGACCACACCGTTCAACTTGGTTTTGGGGGTTCTGGACCAGCCTCTGTCTGAGGGTCCTGTTGGGCTTAAAATGTAAAATGTACTGAAATCTCTTTGAGTTTCTTTGAGCAGATCTTAACAGTTTTTAACAGTGTTCACCAGGACAGATAATTTAAAAGCACAAAGCGATATCATCACATGGAGCCTCAAAAATCTGTACCAGGGCTTGAGGAAAGCATCTGACTGAAGTATGCATTGCAATTTGGGATAGAAATACAGTATCAAGGAGTATTTTTAATCTCATAAAATATCCTTACATTTGTAATTTGATAAATGTATGATGCATGATAATTTGACATTGAGATGCAATGTGTGGCTACTAAAAATTATATATTCTGTGAGCTTTATTTTTTTTCACTGAGAGCATGAATTGATATCTTGTGGGCTTATGGCATGGACTCGTTTCTGTTCCTTCCTCAAGATCTCTGTATTAAACCCAACAGGACCCTAAGACAGAGGGACACTTTTTTGAGAAGCAAAATGTTCATATTTTGGACAGAGAAGATAGAAGAATGTTTGTAAGGGTGCATGGTGGATCAGACCCAGGTGGCAGACATCACAGGAGGACTCGAGGTAAAGAGAAAATAAAACACTTTATTAAACTAAACAAAAAGCTGACGACGCAGCAAAACATACAGATAGGTGGGGGACATGGAGGACAACACTGGGGAAGTGGCACAATGATCCAGCAAGGAGGTGGAGAATAGAGACCGGTAAGATAAAGCTAGGGCTATGATATGCAGCTGAGCTGATGGAAAGTAACAACAGGTGAGAGTGGCAGAGTGAGGAAAAGGAAAAGAAGAAGAAGAAGACTGAGGAAAAGATGAGGAATGACACAGAAAACACTGAGGAACTGAAACATTAATAAAATAAACAGAAACACAGAGAACCAAATAAAAGACAACCCAAATGACATTACACGGGTGAAGGAAGCCATTTACATCTAACGAGAAAAAATGTCCGATTTCAACTACAAACTCACAACACCTCATTAAATCTGATTCCTACTCAGTTTCACCCCAGTTCACAACTTCATGCATGTGATTGAGACGTGTCTCCTGTCAGCCAGGTAAACAAAGAACCTCATGACTCTCCATTGTGAAGGGTGAGTAGTTTCAGTTTAATCTGCATGTGACTAACGAGACTTCTCATGCAGGTCTATAAAGCTTGGAACTCCACACTACTCCAGATATTTCAAGAAGAGAAAGCTTCCTGGATGGAAGGAGAAACCTCTTTATCTTCAGAACAGAAGTCTGGTTGTTTTGGGGTTTGCTTTTTATTTTGTTCAACATTTTTTGGACAGAGCTCAAACACTTGCTCCAAGCAGGAATCGTTGACCAGTGGACACATCTGAAAGGGTAAGTCTTCTAGTGGTGGCACAGAAATGTTCTGACAGATGTGCAAGAACTATTTAGAAGACATGAATGGAGGGTTAGTGTATGGGAAGTAGAAGGAAATTTATTTCATCCATCTTTAACTGCTGTTTCCTTTCTGGGTCGATGTTGCCTATTTCCAGCAGTCACCGTGAGAGAGATGGGTTACACCCTGAACAGGCCACAAGTCTGTCAGAGGGACACAGAGACAAATGATACAAACAGTAATACATGGTCTCACTCACATCTAGGGACAATTTAGAGTCACCAAATAACCAAACATTCATGTTTTTGCTCTGTGGGAGGAAACTGGAACACCCAGAGAAAACTCACGCATGCAAGGGGAGAACAGGCAAATTCTCAGGCCAAGAGGTGATTTTGTGTCCTTTTTGCTGACCGGTGACAACTCTAACTGTGCCATCGTGCCCAAGTTTAATTCATTTGAAACTATAATATATCAAATGGTGCGCTTCTACTGTATAACAGAGTCAGAAGAAAGTTGTTTTCTAGCTTGTCTCAGGACCAATTACATCATCTTCACTGTTAAAGGGGACATATCAGGCAAAACTCACTTTTTTTAACCTTTAAATGAATGTTGTTGCGTACTTGGAGTCTCTAGGAGTGCAGAAAGTTTGAATTTAGTCTCCTGGTGCTGCATAGATATCTTTATATTCTCTTTCGGTCATATTTTTCAACTCGTTCAGTTTTCTCTGTTTTCTGTGACATTTTCTGAACTGTTATGTCACAGTATTTGCAACAGAATTGCCAAATAAGGTCTGATTACAAACTACAATTTGGTTTGGTTGTCTTCATTCTCGTCTCACTCTGGGTCAGACTCTGGCTCCAACATGTAAGGCTGGATGCAAGTCTGCTGTTGTTGATACCTTTTAATTAATAAATAAAAGGTTTTTGTGCCGCTCTAGAATCATAAACCCCTCTATCAAACTAGAATAAACCGGTCTGGAAGCTGGAGGGGGGGCATGTGTGAAGTGCCTCATTTGGATTTAAAGAGACAGCCTAAAAATGAGTTGATCTGAGACACATCTGGATGAAAAAGGGGCTTGTAGAGTTACAAGGAGGAATTCAGACCAAAGCATTGCAGTTCTACTTTAAATAGACCCCAACTGAATGATTTAAATGTGATAAAGAAGGATTTAAATATATGCATGACATGTCTTCTTTAACAGTGAAGCAGTTATTGTTTCTGGAGATAAGAACGATGTTCTTGATTCATACAGAACCGATTCAAGCAACATCCAGAACAGCAGTCAGACTGACCTCCTGCTGCAGCTCATCCAATCTGTAAACTTAAAGAGCAAATCAGAGATGAAACACACCCCTCTTTACTTAAAAACTGTCATTGCTTCACATTTTCATAGAGGTTTATTGTTCCAGTGTTAACTAATTCCTCAGATTGTTACTCATCATTTTTATCCATTTACATTTTTATGAGAAAATTAAAGGATTGTACTTTTGTCCACATTAATTTGCTCTCAAGGAAATATGGTAATTGGTGTTTAAACCATGAAAAACGAGTAAATTGGATTCTGATTTGACTCCTTATATCCAGACATATAAAAGTGTTGTGATAAAGAAGAATTTTCATGCCAGTTCTGATTAAAATGGCGTAGAAGTCTTGAATGGAAATTCACAAGAATAAAGGGTCAGACGGAGTCGGTCTCACGCTGGGCTTCATGTTTTATACATCAGTGCAGTGATTAAAATGTAATTAAAACATGTCAGTTTCTTTTCATAACTAGCTTCTTCTTCCCTCATGCCTTTCTTCACTGATTATATAAATATGTTTAGATGCAGATAAGCATTTTTTTTATTACTGCTTGGTTTACAGATGTTAAAAAATACACAGCAACTATTGGAACCAATAACTCTATTTGAACATGTTTTATTTGGTTAAGCAGTCAGGATTTAAACTTGATTTTTGTTTTTAATTTAAACTGGATGGATGGATGGATGGATGGATGGATGAGCTCAGTTTACAACCTGTTTGTGATTCGTGTTGTAGATTTATCTGTTTGCAGTTGTTTATTTGCAACACAGTTGTTTATTTTTTTTCTTATGATTTCATATCCTCATTGTTGTTTCCTTGTTTTTGTTCTTAGTTTTACTCATTTAGTCAAAAACAGACTTAAATGTTGCAGACTGAACTGCACAAGTAATCAAAAAGAAAAATTCTACTGTTAACTAAGGATTAATAGGTTTGATTTTTAGACCGTAATATTTTTATAAATTAAAAATATCAGTTGGTACATGTTTTCAAAGTCAGTTCTTATTTTATTGATCCAGAAAGTCCCATAAAAACTGAATGTTTGACATTTTAACTCTTGTTTGATGATCAGTAGATCACTGTTAGGCTAACTCTTTTAATTAACAGCTAACACTTTTTAATTAGCCAAAAGAAAACAAAATATTTGGCAAACATTGTTTTTGAACTTCCGGCTGCAGCCAAATATATTTTATTACACATGTTGTTTGCTGCTTTAGTTCAATTAAATAAAATATTTTAACACAGTTCCACCTTAATTATCAAATATCACAGTGCTGCTTCTCCCAGCAGGAGTTTAAGTTCAAGTTTTCTGATTTATTTTTGGGAAAAGCTCTTAGTAATTAATATGAAACTGATTTCAAACTATTTTTCTTAGTTTAACTTTTTATTTAATATTTTGTTTGCTTTGACATTGAGAGCTTTGTCTTCCACATTCAGTCGTTTGTGTCATACCCCCTCTTGTGGATGGTTTTATACAACTGCTGCAGGAAAAAGAAATAAAAAATACAAAAACCCAGTCCCTTTTCCTTTCAGTTTTAATTACCAGTTTTATTTTCAAATCCTCAGTAGATGCAGATCAAGCATATTTAACTTGTTTTTCTGCCATATTTCCCCTTATTGTGCTGTAACAAAGCATGGCAGGTTGGAAAGGTGAACAATGTTTCTTTCTTTCTTTCTTTCGTTCTCTTTCTTTTTGAAAAAAATTGTAAAATATCTGCCCTTTTATATTTTGTTTCCAAGGAGTCTGTTTTTGTATAACCCTTTAAAGTGGTTCTGGTCAATTTTCTCCAAACTTAATCACCTTGGCAGCTTTTTCAGTCTTGTATTTGATCATTTTTCAGTAGGATGTTGCTGTTATTTGTTTATTTGGTCACTTAACATGTAACAACAAGGACATTGAATGAAATTTAGCTGTTGTACTAATTACAACCCATTAATATTAATGAAATATTGTGCATTGTTCTTTTAAAGTGCATGTGACGCCCATTTTTTGTAATACATATTAATGCATTTTTGGAAATATGACAATGATAAAATATTGCAAGAGAAATTTCATGTCGCTGAGATGAATAGATGTTGAGATATTTACATGTGAAATAAAAGGAAGTGATGTCAAAGGGGAATGTCTGAATGTGAAGAGAGCAGTGCTACAACAGCTAAAAACTCAAACTGTACAGAACAGTCTGATGTTTAAGATTATTTTAAGTCACTATCAGAAAGAGATGAATAAGGGTAAGAGTTTAAATAATAATGTTCCAATAAACAAAGACCAGGGAGTTTTCTTTGTTAAAGAGCTCCCCTTTGATGTCACTTCCTGTTTCACTTTGGCTGAGCCAAGATCAAAATAAAATATGCCAGTTATGTGACAAAATGATGTTTTCTTTGACTTTTAGCATTTGAAGAATATGCATGTCACAGGTACTTTAAATACTTAAATAAAACAACTCTAACCTTTGAATGATTGAGGTACAAAAGGCTTTGAAACTTGCTTGAAATTTGGAATGGAAGCCGTGATGTGTGGACACATGACCGAGAACTTAGCAAAATAAATCAATAAATCAACAGTATCCTTATATAGTCTCTTTGTTGCAGCAGCTTGTCACAAAAACACAATTTGTTTCATTTTTAAAAATTTAATCTATGGTAAACAAAGCTAACACAGTGATTTAAAATATATGCACAGTACACTAGACTTCCAAAAGATTCAGCCTCTATGTTCCTTTTGGTTTATATTATCTCATTGGTTCAAACTCAAATGAATTATGAAAAATTCCATTTACGAAAAGAGATTTTAAAACCCTGTTCTTAGATGTTTTCCTGCTTCAACACACCCGATTGAAATAATGAGTGATTGATAGGCTTATTTATTTGAATCAGGTGGGCTGAAGCAGGGCAACAACTAAAACACACAGTGGGTCACGAGAAAAAGACCGCTGTGTTAAAGAATTTATTTTGGAACATTTTAATTAGTGGATCAATGGAAGCAGTGAGGTTTAGCTTTAAAATATGTAAAAAGGCTGTCTGAATGGGAATTAATGTTAATAACAAATGAACCTCCATACTATCAGAGAGGCAGGCTTTGATTTGTGGGCTGATAACAGGCTAGATGGTCCCTCTCCATTTAGTATAGAAAATGTAGTGTCTCAGTTTTTCAATTGTGAATCATATTTCCTAAGAGATTCAGCTTTAAAACTGTCTTTTTATAACTAGTTTTGTTGCAAATTAACATGATTAGTTACAAAATTATCCTCCAGCGTGTTCTTATTTGTATCACTTCAGTTGTCCCAACTTATTTGAAACGTGTTACTATAAATATCAAAATTGACTATTTTTTTTCAAAGAAAGAACCCTGCCTATATATTATTTATTGTGAAAACACAAAAACGTTAAATGGGCTATAAATTACATCATGACCTGTTTAAGGAACAAAGTAGTTCATCTGCAGATAAAAAAAACCGGAATGAACAGTTTCTAGTATTTTCAATAAAAAAAAACATTTATTTAAACAACAAACAGGTTGGAATTTTCCTTTAATTCTCTCTCTCTCTCTCCGAGAAATAGACAACTAATTACCATAAATGTGCCTAAGACATCAAAATTGAATCATCTTAGATGAAATCAGCAGGACAAATAGTTCTGTTTGTTCTGCTGAGAACTGGACAAAACCTTTGCAATGAAGCTGTCTGGTTCTGGAAACAATACAGGTTCTTCTAAACCCAGTTTGATCAACAACATGTGGCTCGACCCCTTAATCAGCTCCCTGACATCCATCAGAGCAGAGCTAACAAATCTGTTCTAAACTGTGAGTGTGTGATAAGTGATTGTGATTGGCTGCGTCCTGTGTGTGTCTCTGTGTGTGTGTCTGCAGTCATGTATGATGGTGACGTGTTCCAGATTAATAGGCCTGTTTATAATTAGATACGTGAAGTCTTTTTTGTGGCTCGTGGCCCACTTGTGTTCCTGCTCCTGTACGAGTCATCCTCGGTTTCTCACTGCCACCTGGTGGTCTCATTCTTTGCAGAATTTCTCAAGTTACATCTTTACCTTCCAACACCTGTCAGCCTGTACTAAATAAAAGGGAAACATGTTTGTGACTGGCAGATATTATATCAATTAAAAGGTCTTTGTTGTTGAATAAAATTCATAAAATAAAATTTAAAAACAAATCTCTCAGCCCACAGGGGAGGGTGGAGTAAACAAATGGCACCAATTAAAGGTGCATTTTAGGCTCACGATTGTGTCGCTTTCTCTCGTCTCTCCACCCCTTCCCCCCTCCCCCCACACCACCACCAGACAAGAACAAAACCACATCTCCTCCCTCCTCCCAGCTTCAAACTTCATGGGCAGCATTACAAACGCAATCTAGGGGAAAACCATCAACCTTTCCAAAAAAGGAAGAAAGAAAAAAAGTCGCACTTTGGGGCCGCAAGCGGCGCCATTTGGTGCCAAACGCGCAGCCAGCAGCCTGCAGACAGCCCTGCTGCTGCTGCACCCGGAGCTGCTGCTGGAGACAGACACACACCGTGACTCACTGATGCGCACCCACTCACACACACACACTCCCACACAGAGAGAAAATATTTTAAACAAGGAGGCTTGATTTACCTGTCAGCACACCACTTCTTCAGCAACAAGGTGACCTTGAGTTGGATTTAAAGGAGAATTCAGCTGTTTTTGGCTCCTCTTATTCTCGGCGCATCCGTAAGGATTTAATTTGCTCATAAATTCACTTTGTCCTTTTTTATTTATTTATTTTTTTGTGGACAGCTTCTCTTGGATAACTCTATATCGTGGTGAGTGACTTATGGTGCTAAGCACTGAAAAGTAAAATAAACTTATTGTTATTGGAGAATGCTCTAACAGGTGTTTTATAGCTGCTCTCTGAAAGAGATAAATGTCAGGTAGACTCGTTAGGTATTTTGTGCAGCTGAGACACGATGATTAGCCCAGAAATCACCTTGTCAATCAGGTGTGAAATCACTGATTTAAGCCATTTGTATTATTTTAAAGGGGGGCTACTATAAATTAATAAAATCGTCTCTTTTGTAGACATTTATTTGAATTATACTTTGCCTTCTTATACCTACAGTTTGAATTTATTTATTTTTTATAATTTCAGAGCTTTTGCTTAAAAAGACAAATGTTTTTAAGTAGAATATGGCTGTTCGTCATCATCATTTCTGAACATCCAGGAGAATAAAAAGCTAAAATGATGTCAGAGGAGATAAAATGGTTCAACTCCAAGTGTTTTGTCATTCAGATTTTATGCATCTTGTAAATCTGGACATCAACTTGTAGGACAGACTGTGTCCTTGTCGTCTACAGGTCTGTGTCTCCAAGTTGAGCTTGTAAAAAGCCTCTTTTTTCCCTCTTCTTATAGCCTGAAGTGAAGTGAGATTTTGGAGCTTTAAAACAAAACAAAAGAAAAGAGCAAGGTGAAAAGGCTTTTTTTTCCCTTTTAGGTAAAGATTTTGGCTCAGGGTCTCGGGAGTGATGGCGACGTCTGCACCCCCCACCCCCCACACCACCTCCTCCTCCTCAGCTGGCGGTGAAGCGGATCCCAACTCGACTAATTTACGGCCGCCGGGCTCAAGTAGGTCCATCACAGATAAAATGCTCTTTTTCACTCGTGCTATTTACTTTGTGGGCATCGCCATTATTCATTTTTTCATGGATGGGAGGGGGGGGGGGGTCCGCAGTATCCAGACACCCCCCACCCCCCAGAACTACCATGATGCTGTCAAACCTGCAGGAAAACAAGCCTTAAGAGCATCAGATATTATTATTATTATTGTTATTGTTATTGCTGCATTTGTTTCTATTATAATTTTTTTGTTTCTCTCTTTTATTCATATCTGTAGGAAATGTCTGCGCCGAAAAGTGAAAATTGCCCCTGAAGTGCCTGTTAATTCAGCCACATTAAATAGACTCTAATGGCACTCCTGAGCTTCAGGCAGGAGCACTCTGTCCACTGAGCTGTACCACCGACCCTTTCATATTGTCAACGGGGAACAAAAAAAAAATCTAATAATAATAAAATGTAAAAAGAAAAAAAATCTTAAAATGGAGAAACACACATTATAAGTTATTTCCTTGCAAATCAAACCTTATTTTTGCTTATTTATAGGGGTAAAAAAATATATATTTCCAAGCTTAGTCGTGTGATTAATAGCAATGATTAAATCCCATTAGGCCCCATTGTCCCCTTAAAAAAACATATATCGTTTTTTTTTGTCTATTGCCTCTTTCAGCTTTTCAGAGGAGAAAAATAAATCTGTTCATTTGATCTGAGCAATGATTCGTCTAATGGTCCAAGGCAAGGGTTAAACTGGGATGTGGGACTGATGTTCCCCTCCTCCTCCTCCTCTCCCAGATTGCTGCTTTTGAGCCTTTATTTAGACCCCCACCATACCACCACCACCACCACCTCCCAGGCTGGAAGCTCTTGATAAGGCAGTAATTCTCCGTATCTGTCGCCTCGCTTAGCGCCTGCCTGCTGTATCCACATTTTAACCAGCATCTTTTCACTCAATTAGATCCGCAGGCCGGCCTGCCATGAATTTCAACGTCTAATTAATCTGCAAGGCCCGATGATAAAACGGTGGCACCCATGGAGGATGCTGTTCACTGTTGTTTCTGCACATCTACTGAAATATTATGGTTTTTTTTTAAACTAATAAATTGTTTTTCTTAAATAAAATCAGGTTATGATGCCTGGTGTGGAGTGGCTCATGGATGTACGAGAAAACTGGGGATGAAGATATGTGGTAAGTTATGCCTTTTTTGTCAAAGCATCGTTTTTCAGTTGGGTGGGGGTGACTTTCAACCCTCATGTGACGAATATCATCAGATACAAGCAGTGTAGAGTAGCAGTGCATGTTATCTTCGAATATAAGACAACATTTTAAACAATATGCTGTGTGTTTAGGACAGTCAGTGGTAATAAAATTACAATCATCCTAGGTGTTAAATATTAAAAAATGTACACAAACAAAACTGTGATGTTTGAAGTTATTTATATAAAAATAATACTGTGATTCAAAAACGTGCAGCTCTGATTAAATTTTTTATTATCACAAATTGTTTTAATGTTTTTTAATGCATTTCATCAGACATCCGTCTGGGGTGCTGCAGCACCCTCGCAGCCCTAGTTCCCTCATTCTTCTAAAATTGTTATAAATGCCATTTTTTTAGATTGTTGGCCTTGGTTATTTTATTTACATGTCGGCACATAAAAATGAAAACAAATAAGGAAAATAATTTAGGCCTACTATTGATTTTATTTATTTTCTAGCCTGTGTTGTTTTGTTATTTTGTAAACCTGGAAAAGATGCGGGAAAAGCACGTTTTATTTATTTATTTACTTTTTTTCCTTCATTTTATTTTTCGCGTGAAGGAGTAAATATAAAAAGAAGAAAATGATCCTGGATTGATTTTTTTCTCTCTCTCCATAATTTCCACTTTCAGAGTCTGTTTTAGGCTCGTTCTGACCAACCAAGGACGGACCTGACATCCACCATAATGGTGAATGTCACGCGCCACTGCGCAGCGCATTTTGCGGCTGTTTTTCCATTAAGGGCCGGTTAATTACACCCGAGTGTTAAACTGCTAAACACAATGAAACTAAATGTCCTTATCAGAAGAAGAAAACGGGCAGGTTTTACATCCAAGCCTTTCTTATGTGTTCAGTTTGATTTAGAGGAATTTTCTAATAACCGCGGCCTTCTGTCTGAAATGCGCTTTTACGCTCGAAGCTCTAATCTGCTTTTGAGCTCTTTTAAAGTGGAACTAATAGTAATGATAAGAAGATGAATTCACAGCCGCTGTACGTGACAACCATTTGAGTTTGGTGATGTCACCGCGGGTCCTCTGCAGCCTATAAATAGGAGCGGATGAAACTGAGCAGCCGGTCCACATAGAGCCACACGGAGGGATGAGTTCAGTGCTGGGGATGTTTGGAACGCGTACTAACCATCCTCTGAACTCCCCTCCCCCGACTCATCCAGGGTTCCTGCAGAAGAACAACAGTCTGGAGGAAAGGAGCAGGATCGTGAGCTCCTTCAAGGAGCGCGCGGCCAAAAACCTGCTGTCCTCCTGCGACAACAGCGGAGAAGATGCGCGCTTCAGACGCGCAGAGACAGATTTCTCCAACCTGTATGCCCGAGGTAAGAGGAGGAAAACCTGATTTTATTACAGAGTTGATGTAGCTCAGGGTTGTTGCATTTGATGTGAAGGAAAAAACAAAGAATTTCAAAATAAAAATTGTGTGTATATTTTTAGAGTTATGCAAAAATTATGACCTCATTAGGCCAACTGGTGATGGCAAAAAAAGTTAAAAATGAAAACAAAAGATTTTAAAAGTGAATTTTACAAAACAATGACTGATACATTTTATTAGAATAAAAAAGCTAAACAAAATCTGTTCAAATATTTTCAAATATTACCCTTTTTCAATTTTTTTCAAACATTACCCGCCTTCTTGCATTCTAAATTTTTAAACAAAAATCTTTTTGCAACATGTGTAAGCTTGACGCACATGTTGGAGATAAATCTCAGTTACTACCACAACAAGTTTTAGTTCAATATCTGTGAAACTGACAGTCAGAGGCATCTTTGTGTTTTTAATGTTGATTTGCTGTGGCAGCCATCTTGAATTGGGTTGGTTCCAAATGTTAAAAAGCTGTAGTTGTTAACCCAATGATTACTTTCAAGTCAGATCAGTGACGATATTTTGCTAACAGTCAAACAAACTAGCACAGAAAAACAGACATGCATGATCCAAAGAGGAAAAAAAAGTTTTCAGACCAAATTAAGCAAAAAGAAAGTTAGATTTACTAAAATTTTTTCTTCTTTTGCAGATTTGTTACCGTCTAAAAATGGAGAGGAGCCCACCATGCAGTTCCTGCTGGAGGTCGTGGAAATCCTCACCAGCTACATCAAGAAGACCTTTGACAGATCCACCAAGGTCCTTGACTTCCACCACCCCCACCAGCTTCTGGAGGGCATGGAGGGCTTCAACCTGGAGCTCTCGGACCAGCCCGAGTCTCTGGAGCAGATCCTGGTGGACTGCAGGGACACCCTGAAGTACGGCGTGAGGACAGGTGGGACTCCCTGCTCTGATCCATGACTCTTGTTAATCCTTGTTAATTGTTAGTTTTTCTGTTAATTGTGCTGTTTTGTGGTGTCTTCAACAACATCAGGCCACCCCAGGTTCTTTAACCAGCTGTCCACGGGGTTAGACATTGTGGGACTGGCAGGAGAGTGGCTCACGTCTACAGCCAACACCAACATGTGAGTGCAGTTAAATCACAACGTTTCTGCTCCCATTTGCTTCCCAATGGTCCATGAAGAGGAGAAGCTGGAGGAATACTTACAGTGATGTACAGTAATCACTGTCTTTAGCTAAAAATACAGAAAAAAATGCTGCAGACTGTCAATCAAGCACAGAAATAAAGAGCCCAAACGAGGATGTTTGTACAACAACACCCCCTCAGTGTTGTCAATATGCTGGGGGGACGTAATTCAGCCCTGCAGGCAAACTAAATTGCATATTGATTAACATTCACAGTTTACACGGGGTCTTTGTTTCGTGTGATGTGAGTTCCTGTGACGTAACAAAGCCAAGAAGGGAAAATGAGCCTTGTGATGTGAGCAGTTGTCATTGTTTTAGGACTGCTTGATTTTACATTTAAATAAAAAACATATAGAATTCAGTTGCAGATGAAGCCGCTATAAAGAAGCAAATCATTAAAATCAAATCTAGTCTATGGAGTTTGGGTAAAAAAAGACAAGGATTAGAATTACTTGAAGGAATACATAAATGATAAATTTAAACCATCTAAGTTATCACATTTATGAATGACTCCCGCTATCACCCCATTAAATTTTAGTTCAACATCTGGAAAATTCACTAAATAAAGCCAATTTTCTGTTTTCTAAAGTCAGTTGGCTGTAGCAGCTGTGTTGAATAAGATTGACTCTAAAAGCTAATCAGTTGTAGGTGAGCATTCAATGATTATTTCCAGGAAGTTTCATTAAAATTCATGCAGTGGTTCAAAAGATGTTTTGCCAACAGAAGATCTGTTTTCTCTTAGAAGGTTTTTGTGACTTTTTCTCTGCTACTACCACAAAAAATATTAGATCAGTGAGTGTGATATTAATTGAGCTAAAGCTATGTTTATGTTTTTGAGGTCTGTTAGTTGTGGCAGCCATCTTCAACTGGGTTGACAAAAGACACGAGCAGCGTGCGATATACACTGCCTGGCCAAAAAAAACGTAGCCACCAAACAAAACGTCACAAACTCTTAATATTTCGTTGGACCGCCTTTAATTTTGATTACAGCATGCACACATTCGCTGTGATAACCTTCTGCAATGTCACAAGATTTATTTCCATCCAGTTTTGCATTCATTTTCACCAAGATCTTGCATTGATGATTGTAGAGTCTGACCTTCTCCAGCACATCCCAAAGACTCTCACTGGACACTGGCTCCCTGAACCACTCTTTCACAATTTGAGCCTGATGAATCCTGGCATTTTCATCTGGGATTATGCCTGTGCCATAAGGGGGAAAAAAATCCATTATACATTATAATTCAGTATATTCAGGTAGTCAGCTGACCTCATTCTTTGAGCACATACTGTTGC
>JARVJO010000061.1:12838414-12857111 GCA_031762555.1 Cynodonichthys magdalenae | reverse complement strand
CAACGAAAGGAGAATCAAAAAAGCGTCGCGAGTAAAACTCCGTCGCGAGTAAAACTCCGTCCACAAACAGGAAGAGAGAATTTCTTCCAATTTTTGCATTTGTAGGAGATGCATGTCATGGGAAAGTTTATTTAAGATACATACTGACTTTTAGCTTACAAAATTTAGGATTGTTTTTTTTATAAATATATACTGTATCTTCCATCACCTTGTGTTAGCACAACCTTTGACCATAAAACCTGACAAAGGAAGTTTAAAGTCTAATTTAGTCAATAAAGACCTCCATTTAAAAAAAATCACAGCAAAAATAAACACTGTTTTATTGTTCTTTGTGCATCACAAATGAAATCTGTATTTTCTTAAATTAATTGCAGGTTGTCTTTCTGGCCCTCAGTATACTTTTTCCATGTGTGATTTATAGCTAAATTGTTAAAATAGCGCACGGCAGTAATAAAGTGTTATTTTGATTTAATTAAAATACTCCATCTAAAGCCTATAGATCTCTTACTGAGTGCAATAAATCTTATATCTTTAACAGATGAACATGTTTGGTTGAGTATTTGGAAGTTAAAATCAGTTTCCCCTTGCTCCCCACAGGTCACACTCCTCAGCTGTGTTTTACTCGCTCTCTTATTTATCTGTGAATCTTGTCATTTGTTTCCCGACATGCCAAATAAATCTCCCACTCCCAGGAATCACTAGCACATTAGCTTCCTGATATATCCTGATGTCCCTGTTGTGTGAGGGAGGTTTAATGAAATGATGATATTGACTGCAGGCTGCTTGCCAAATGTTTCCTCACGTGCAGCAACACCTGGATTTCAGACCACTGTGTGGGTTTCTTCATATAAAGATTATTAACCTTCGATAACTTTTAGATGTTTCTGTTTGTTCAGGCTACAATAAATGGTGTTTATGTACCACCACAATCTGAGTATTTGTAAATTTAAACCAGCAACTGTGCTAAGAAAAAACAGCGATAATAGCAACAATTATTACACCTTAAGGCCTCCGTCTTCTAATTACAATGTGTTATTCTTATCTAAATGGCCTCCTGTTAATGACTGCACTTCCACAGCTTGATTAATCCTGGCAGAAAGTAAATTTTAAGCAGATTAATAGTCCAGAGACTATCTGTCTGTCTCTGTAGCAGGAGAGTGTGTAAACGTAATGTGGAGCTTGTTAAAGTTGAAAGCCTGGAGTAAAAATGGTTGCTCAAGGCTTTGTTAAAAAAAAAAAAAAAAACTAAAAAGGCCAGCTCTGGAGCAGAAACACGACAAGTTACTGATTCTCGGTGTGGTGATTTGCTGTTTTAGTAGCTTGATGAACAAAACAACCTGCAACTCAAGCTTTCAGAGTCAGTCTGCTGTTTCTTCCTTCACTGCTAAGAAAAGCAGGTTCATTTTGATCCGGTTGTTGATTTAACGGCTAATCTGAAAGAAGCCAAAGACAACATGGATTACTGCTAATGAAAACAATTCTAATCTCAAACATTTTTATAGCGGTTCATGTACTCTGCATGATCATTTATTTATTTATTTTTACTGTTGTAGAGAACTCTTTGAAAACCCTAATTTTAGAGAATTAAAGAAAATGCTGTAATTGATTAATTGAATGTTAGATGCAAGTCTTGTAATTTTGTATTTTCTGATCATTACAGCCGTGAGGGTTAAAACAGAGAATTGAAAAGACACACACTCTGAGTGTGTGTCTTTTCAATGTGTTCTTTCTTAAGGTAACACCTTCAGGGGTGTAACCAGGAAGAGAAATATTAAAAGCTTGATTCATCATTATGAGAGAAGAGATTTTTGTTAGTTTCTGTTAAGTCCCTGTCGCCTGGGCTTGTTTGTTTATGTTCAGATAAGGCGCCAAGACCTCCTGGCTGACGGAGCTGATTGGAGCAGATTTGGAATAAAGCCTTTTTAAAGAGAATCAACTGGTTTCCTGCTATATTATTCAGCCTAACATTTACTGATCACAAATTTCCTTCAAAATTAAAGTTTAATTTTGATCAGATTGATGAGTTATGACTAATCTGAGAGAGGGTTGTTTATTATAAAACTTCTACAATCACTAAAAATATTTAACAACTAATGCAAAAACTTTTATGAAACTTTAAATCACTGTCAGTTTAACACTAGATGTGTCACAGTCCAACATGGACACAGGAATGCAGACCAACATGAGTAACTTATTAATTTAATAAACAAATAAACAAAAGAAAGCAAAGGTCTGACAAAGAAACTCGAAGGGCACAGATAGGAGCTGGACAGGGATGAAACACAATGCTACTGCATGATGAAGTGGGAAAATAATAACCCTAAAAGAAAACAAAACAAAAAAACTGATTCTGACATGATGTATTTTACAAGCAGACAAAAAGCAGCCGCTGTAGCACTCTGTAGCAGGTAAGACAGTATTTACTCATAGCCTTTCTACAGAACTCCCATTCAAAAGATCAGAATTATCTCTTTAATGTGATAAATGCTGATACTCACGTTTAACTGTACTCATTTATCTTCTTATAACAAATTAATGAACAAAAAATCTTATAAGTTAGGTTCAGTTTCCATTTTCTCTTAGCTTCTCCATCCCAACAGAGTACACTATGTCAGCAGAACTTGTTAGACCAAAATAACCTCCCCCCACACAGACGGACAGCATCAAACATCTAACCCTGACAGTAACAATTTCTGATGTTTAGAGATTTGTTATATCTCTATGGGAGGAACTGTGGACAGGAGGTCTGCTTTTATTTCCTCCTCCACTGCAGAGCAGGTTTCGGTTAAATGTGACGGAACGAAACAACAAGGCACTTTTTTGTGGCTTTAGTTGTAAATTCTCTGTAGGACTGAAGAGTAATAAATCTGAGGTCTGTCCTGAGACTCAGTTTTAAGGCATCAGCAAGCTGCTGCTGAAACGCAGAGTTTCTTTATATGCTTCTTGAAAGAGCAAGTGTCACATAAAGCATACTTTTAATGAACTGTAAACAAATAAAAATGAAATATTAAAACTTTTACACAAAAACCCTACTTTAAAAAGGTTAGTAAGACTTAAAAGAAACAATTATTTAATTTGATACACTCTTTAAGGATATTCAGCTGTTATATATTGTAATAAAATACATCTTAGGAAATAAAGAGCTTACAGACTTTATCAAGTAGTTGCACCCAGATTAATAGATAAGTCATGTCAATTTACTTTAAGAAGATATTTCACCACATATTGTGCCAAAGCACGATATGTTCATGCTATTTTTAATTAGGAGCTGCAGCACTTATCCAGTCAAACACAAAATTATTTTCCAAATTTTTTCGATAGTCAAAAGTTTTACTTGTTTTTTTATTTTCAAGTACATTTTTAGTTGTGTACACTGTATACCTTGGGAATTTTTTATTTATTTTTTTTATCATTAGAAATATTATCTTGGATGTTTTTATTTTTAATTCTGAATAATAAGAACGTCGTTTTTACAAGGAGGAATGCTTTTTTAGATGTCTTCTAATTACATGACATAACGGCCTGCCATACAGGTGCCACTGCTGTAAACCAGGAACAGCAGGACAGACAGAAAACACGGTATGACTTGAAGAAGAGACGCCCGATAACCAGCACAGGTATCCCACCCTGTTTCCCGGATTCAGGGGAAGATGGGGGGCTCTCAGAGCGTCCAGATACCAGGTGGAGGAACCGAAGGTTATCACGTCCTAAGGGTAAGAGCAGCTTTAATTGAATGATGCTTTCCTGTTTAGCCGTTTAGCTAGCTGTGAATGATCCTCTTCTACTAGGACACATAAATCACAGGGTAAATGTTAAATAAATGTCCCTGCAGTGGTTAGTATTTGATAATAACAAATAAGAAGATTAATATTGCTGACATATCAATGGAAGACATATCTTCACGGGTGGCTGATGTATTAATTAGATGTTTATGAATGAATCTGAATGAAAGCTGATGCTGGTTGTCCTCAATCAGTCAGCTGAGTGATGCGTTCAATAACCGCTCCAGTCCAGCTGTTTTTAATTATAAATCTAAACCGTATGGAAAAGATAACAGATATTAGAATATGTGTACATGTTTATTTGACAATATATGCAGTCGTCCTCAGCAGACTCACCTTTTTTAAGCTCTCAGCGGATATTAACCCTACATGAATAACCGGTGTGGTCACTATGACTAATAGAGACGGGTGTGGACCTTTAGAGATCACGTTTTAGATTATATTTCTTTGAATACTGGACATACTTTCCTTAACTTGATTAAGAAAAAAACTTGATTCACTGAAGATACTCGTTTTGACCGATTACCAGTCATTCTTACTTCTGGGGAAAATTGTTCCTGTGAGATAAATTCCTGCTGGAGTACAGTACAAATAAAGTGCGGTTCTGTGGAAAGGTTATGAACAGTTATAATCTTACCTGTTATAGATGCTCTTTAGTACAACCTCCGTTTTGAAGAAACGGATAGTTCTGACTGGATTGGCAAAATAAAAGCTAGTCAGTGTTAATGCTCCCATCTGTTTTACACATTTATTTAGTCTGTAATTATTTGCAAGCACAAGTAACAGCTGTAGCACTTCTAGTGCCATTCTTTAAAGTTTGATTCTTAATTCTTGAATAGTGAGAGATTGTAGATTTGTGTTCCATAAAACTATTTAAGTGGGCTTTATTGACATCTCAAACCTATTTATAAGTGTGTATCTCCATGTCACAACTGATGGCTGAAAGAGATACTCCAGATTGTCTTACACATTAAAATTCTGTTATTTTTGTATGTTTGTATAATTTCACCTGCTAAGGTGAATTTAAACCTTTTGATGCTGTTGTTTTTAAAGTATTGTACATTTCCTTTTCTTACCATTAAATTGGAAGAATTGAGAGTTAAAGTCAACAGTATTTATTGATGGAAAGTCTCCTTTTCAAAGGGTCCTGATACCTTGCACCTGAAACTATTACTCAATTAATTTTGAAAACTTGATAGACCAGAATCTCCCAGTAAGCATTCAGCTTTGTCTTAAACTATTTTTACATTAAATGTATGTGCATGTCACAGTAGCTCAACTCGAAATGTTAACATTTCTTAAACTCCCACTTGTAAGACTGTTGGTTTAGTGTGACTGACAACTACATAGAAAAGAGTAAAAATCTCAGATCTGCTGTTTTGAATTCATCAATTTTGCCAAATAAAGACATTTAAAAAAAATCAACTGTGTATGCCATGCTAAAAACTATGGAAAGTTTTAAGGTTTTTCATTTTACTACCAGATGAAAGTTTTGTTTTTTTGTTGTTGTTTTGACCTGATAACCTACTGACATCCTTGTGATGCCTCAACTTTGCAGGTGCAGGAAAATTCCCCCGGTTATTGTGCAGGACTAGAGCCATACTTTGATTTCATCATCTCAGTTTGTGACACCAGATTGGTACGTTTCTGACAGCTGGGTTTGTAAAAGCTCCGCCTCATCACAAACTGATTCAAACATGTTGATTTCTGACAGAAGAGGGACAACGACACGCTGAAGGAGCTGCTGAAAACCAACGTGGAGCTGCCCATCAAGATGCTGCTGTACAACAGCAAAACACAGACTGTGCGGGAGACGACCGTCACGCCAAGCAACACGTGGGGTGGCCACGGGCTTCTGGGGGTCAGCATTCGCTTCTGCAGCTTTGAAGGAGCCAATCAGAACGTCTGGCATGTCTTGGTGAGTACTGAGGAAAATCAAGTTAAGCATAGCTGGGCTTTCTGCGCCTACATCTTGAAAACTAGGTCAAAAAACTCAAAAGATGTATCAGAATAAACAATTCTTGGTTAGATTTAGTGACTAAAATTTAATCCATGTCTATATGAAGGACTGTTACTGACTTATTATCAAAGCTTTTAATTGTTTCTATCATCAGACATCAGCATCAGTCCTTCTGTCTGATGTCTGATGACAGAAATGTTTTAATCCCATGTTTCTATCTGGGATATTATCAGGAGAAAAAAGTGTGAACATGTTCCGTTTCTACAGACAAACCAAATCGCCAGCATCTGTTACCATGGTGATCTAGTCAGGTTCAAATAGTTTATTCAATGATACTCTCAGTCTGCTCTTAATCTTTCTTCCTCAGTATTTGAATCTTCATTTTTGAGCAGGTCTGCACCCCATTGATATGTTTATTAAATGTGTTTCGAGTTCAGGAAGTTGAGCCAAACTCTCCCGCAGCCCTGGCTGGTTTGAGGCCTTACATCGACTACATCATCGGTGCAGACATCGCCATGCACGAGGTACCTGCTTTGCTGACTGGCAGTAATGTTTAGATCCATTTAGCAGCAGGCTGAGCTGGTGTGTTTCTGCTCTTTAAACAGAGTGAAGATCTGTTCTCCCTCATTGAAGCTCACGAAGGGAAGGAGCTGAAGTTGTACGTTTACAGCACAGACACAGACAACTGCCGCGAGGTGGTCATCACCCCAAACTCTGACTGGGGTGGAGAGGGCAGGTACGATACGATCCATGTTTCTTTATTTCTGTTGCCTGTTTACAGCTAAAAATCCAGTTTAAATTGATTGAAAACCAAATTGGACTGTTTGTTCTGCTGCTCATTTAGCTTTGACACAGTATAAACTGTTGCACTGTGTTGCTGTATTTGTTTATTTCTGCAGTCTTGGATGTGGGATTGGTTTTGGCTACCTGCACAGGATACCAACACAGCGCTCAGAAGACGACCAGAAAGTTGGACTTCCTGCTCAGACTTGTGGCGAAGCAGCTTGTCCAACTAAAGACGGCTTCACAGAAGTAATTCCATATTTTCATGACGTAACTTTTAATTTACTAATTTTATTTTAGATTTTAACATTTAAAGGAATTTGGTATGCAGGTCCATCTCTCTGCCGTCATTCCAACTGTTCCGGTTGTTGTGTCGTCTTCTACTGGATTGGAGCAGCCTCTCACCAGTTTATCCATCAGTTCTAATCCAGCAGCTGTCCTCAACAACCCAACAGGTACATCTCTGGAGGGGTAATACTCGTGGTCTGACGCGGTGGGAGATAGAGTAAAAGCTGGAACTGATTTGTAGATCAGACATTCTTTGTCCACCATGGTAACATTTTATATTTATTTCAGGAGCTCCCATTCTCCCACTGTCCAACCAAATAACCCCCTCTCAGACCTTTCCACTGTCTGCTAATGCTGCTCCAACACGTTCAGGTTTGTTAAGTTATTTGTATTAAACCAATACAAATTCAACCTCAAACTGATGTAGTTTATGTTGCTCAGGTTTTCAACCCCTTCCTGGAGATCTTCCACCTCTTCCTTATTTGCCAAACCTAAATGTCACTTTGCCAAATGTGAATCACGTGCAACCTGGATTACAACATACAGGTAATGGGTTCACCTCTGGCTGTAAATATTAAATTTTTAAAGCCACATATTTCCCCACTGGTGACCACTTATGTCCATATTTATAATCTGCCCTCCAAAATTACACCTTGTCATTGTCAAGACTTTGTGCAGCTGTTGAACAGGTCTAACCTGTCGTAACCTTACTTCTTAGAAACACTCAAGAAATGCCTACATAATCCACTTCCAGTCAACATACCTTTCTCTAAAAGGAGAGGATTTAGAAGTTCATTATAGTGACGTAAAGCCAGGATTTAAATAAGAAAATGGCTGCTGTCCTTTATAGTAGCTTAGCAAGGTAACCTAAAAGGGCCTCTGACAACAAATTTTTGTGATGAACTGCATTTTGGAAAGAAAGATATCACTGAGATGAACAGTTGAGATATTGCATACACAATAAAGGAAGTGAATACATGCATGCTTAATGTAAAACAAAATTATCACTAGGAGTCTATTAAATGTCAATTTTTAGCCTGTTTAAGCAACGGTTTTCATATAAAAAAAATGAACATTTGATAACATTTTGTGTTTGTCCCTCCAGGTTTTTCACCTCTTCCTCCTCTCATCCTGCCAGCAGGAGTCCCACCAGTATCTCTACCTCCAGCTGACTTCATTTACCCACAATTTGCTGCTAAAGCAGAGACGAGGCATGCACACAATACCACATCTCCCTCTGCAAGCATTCAGATGAACAATTCACTGGCCAAAACATCTAACCTCTCGTCAGCGACCACCTCTGGATCAATAAATATCACCATATCTGCAGACTCCTCATAGCACAAAGTGCCACTTAAGGATGACACCTTGCTCTAAAGTCCTTACCAGTCCATTTGCTGCACCACTCAGCTGACAAATTGGTCTTTTACAACAATCTGAAGTGTGTGTTATGAGCTCACAGATATACTGGTGCTACACTGCTGGTCTGATCAAATTCAGCAAAACCTGGCATATTTTTTAAAACCATTCAGTTAAGGTTAAACACATTTTCACTAGAAGACAAGAGAATGAAAACACAATTTGTATTGTGTTAACTTTTCTGAGTAATGAGTGCACTATTTGGAAAACTGGTTACTTCAGATGTGGAAGTCGGCATCATTTCATTTGAATGGTTTGGCCAGAGTTTCACACGAATGCATGGTTTAAGGTCAAGTTGAGGATTTTTAGTTAAAATTGCAGTTTGCATCTTGCACTGTTGTAATATCATTTTTGGATTTGTAAAAAGTAAAGTTTAATATCTTGATTACATAGATTTGTCAGTCTTGTTTTTCCCCCGCCATCATCTCACATTCTTGGAGAAATGCAGTTCCAACAAAAACCAGCAGGTGGCAGCACTTTTGTATATTGGTATAAATGTTAGAAACCTTAAATTGAATAAGTGTATATTATCAGACAATCTATACAGTTTACTTGCAAAAAGGAAAAAAAATGTTCCTGGAATTTATTCTCTTAGCAGAACTGTACAATTTGTACCCAAAAAGGAACAATCAGCCCCTGAAAAAAAAATTAAAGAGCAACAAAGCAGCAAAATGAGACCAATCCAGGAAACTAATTTTATGTTGGGAAAATGTTTTAACTCTTTGTACATCATATCACTGCTGCAGTTCACAATTTGAAAATTCACCTATACAGCATATACAGTTTCCAATTTATCTCGATATTCCTGCATAGGGTCTTTTACTTTAACTTATTTTCTACATTTGGTTATTTTGTGCATTAAACATATGCAAGTACGCTGCTCCAGCCTACATGACACTAGATGTCACCTGTATGCTACACGTTAACATTCTCATGGCTAAGTAATTCAAATTAAAGCCTAACATTTATGAAAGAAACAAAATTATCCAAATCAATGGTGACATTTCTGTAGTTCTACTCAACAATGACTGACTTCTCCTCACAGTAAATTAACTTCTAGCAGCTGAATAATTTGCATCCTGGCAGGACCGTGTCAATAAATCTAAATGGCAAAAAGCCAATTCTCCCTTCAGCCACTTCAGGCTTTATCAATCTGCAACCTGGTATCCAGTCACAGTTTCTTCAAATAATTTCAGTGCTTTTTTTTCTTCCAACAGAACATCAAAATGATCCATTTACTCGTGTCCCTTACATCTCTTCCATGTCCATCCATTGATCAAGCCCTGGTAAATGAGTAAAAGCCTGGTGCAGGTCCGGAAGAAGATACCCATCACCTGTGTCTGGCTTCCCCCCCAATCTCCTCAGAAGTCTGAGCCTCTGATGAGCCTTACAGGTGCAACTTCAGTCAACAATTTGCCTTTTTCCATCACGGTTCAAAACTGTCAATATGAGACAACACTACATGAGGCTAGTCCAGAACTGGCGGCACTCATTTGCAAGTTTCCAGAGGAGCTTGATCTTCGCATGTGAGGGAGCAGGTAGGGATCACTTCCCAGCTGGAGAACGTCAAACCGGTCTTCCTTCCTGTACGCCAGGCATCGCCTTATGAAAGCCTAAAAAGAAAAAGGGGAAAAAAAACTGCTTGAAAATTCACTTCCACAAAAAAGAAAAAGCCATCTCAAAATAATCAGAGTCGTATACAAATTTGTTTACCTTCGCTTCATTTGTGACAACAGGTTTGACAGGGAACTGGACCTCAGTAGCTTTTAGTATGGTGTTCTCCTGCAGAATGTCCTGCTGTGACTGGTTGTGGCCAAAAGGCTGAGGATTTAAAAAGGCAGAACTTAAGCTTTAGGCTTAATCTACAAAAGGAAATAGAAAACCTTAATAAAAAAATGTATTATCCTCCTTACCTTCCTTCCATATAGACACTGGAAAAAGATGACACCCACTGACCACACGTCCACCTTATTGGAGATCTTTGGAGGTTCTTTACCAACCACAAAACATTCAGGAGGCAAGTACCTAACATCAGGAACATTAAAATAAGGTTTATAAAACAAAGGTACAAAGGTTCACAACCACTAACTGATTACCAAAAACCATGTTGAACCACATTGTTCGGGTGCTAAATTCATTTTTTTATGTTTAGGTACTGTAAACCCCAAACTACCAGAAAGCATCTCTGCAGAATTGTATTGCTCCTTCTCTCTAAGCAAACCATCAAATCTACTTCCTCTTGGACGTATGGACTTCATCGAGCAGTAATTTGTCTCACCAGTAGGTCCCTGCACCCTGTGAAGTCAGATCCATCCCATCTACGCCATAGTTATCATCATCCATGATTTTAGAAAGACCAAAATCTGTGATTTTTATTTCCCCGCAGGCTGTGCCATCAACCAATAAGATATTACCTGGAAATCAAAGTACATAAAAGTCAGTGAAACCCTGTGAGTTCAGTCATCAGATGTTCAGAGGTGTGTTTACCTGGTTTAAGGTCATAATGGATAATGGGGGGTTTGATTTCATTTAGGTACTTTAGTGCGTTCACAATCTGCATGACGATCGACCGTGCCTCTTTTTCGGACATTAGCTTATGCTGCTTCAAGTAGAAATCCAAATCGTTGCCCTCGCAGTACTCCATGATGGTGCAAAACCTAGTGAATGGACAAATTCCTTTCAAGATTTACTGCCCACATCTAAATAACTAAATGGATAACTAAAAGAAGAATGCATATAGCTACTAACGTGTCTGTGTCCAGTGAGAAGTAGTCATAAAGTTTTACAATCCTGGGATGATCCAGCTCCTTATGTATTCTGTACTCTCGACATGCATGCCTGTGAACATTGGTTTTATGCCATTAGAACTTAAAGAGAGGAGGTGCAGAGGCTGGGTTATAAGTAATTAATACATGTCATTATATTAGTCAGAAATTAAAACCACTTACTTGTGATAATTCTCCTTTTTTTCCTCTCTCCAGTTCTTGTTAAGTTGGTGAATTTTCACTGCAGCATATCGTTGCTCAATCAAGTCGAATGCCTGTAACAACACATGCAGGAAATGTTGGTTTACACAAGGACGTAATTTTAGGCCTACCATTGAAGTTATGCTGTCTGCCTATTCATTCATTTATTGAATCATTTACTTTTGCTAAACAATTCAGGATATGTTGGGGTTAAAATACATTGTAATGCTTTTACTGTGATTTACTTAATTTTTTACTTTGTATTTACTCTGCACCTTTTCTGTTGAGATGACGTGGATGTTTTCTGTTGGTCCACGTCAGTTCAATAGTTAAGAAAAGGCTTCGCTTTATTATATGACATACCTAAATTTCTCAATTTTCCAAGAGTATGTATTTAACCAGTTCATTTCTATTGTGTTAGAGCAAATTATGTCATTTTATTTGGGGGGTTATATTGACTGGATCCAATTATTGTGGGGGTCATAACCCCCCTAACCCTCCTGCAAATTACACTCATGAGTTTACACAGAACAAAACAACCTGTTGGATTGTTTTGGTATACTCTTTAAATTGTGACATCAACTTACCTTGTAAACTTCACTAAAGCCCCCTCTCCCCAGGAGATGTAGGAGCAGATACCGTTCATTCAGAGTTGGATGATCTTTAAATCTTTAGATGGAAGGGAACAAAAATAAACCATTTTAGATCTAGCTAAATTTGTAAACGACAAATTCCCTTTGGCTTTGGCAAAAGAGAAGTTAAAAGGAAACTTATTAGTTTGTGGTGTCTGGATACTGTCCTTGTTTGTACATCGTGTTTCAATGTCAAAGTAGTATCTGTCAAAGAAATAAGATTTAGACTCACTGGGAGCTGTCTTCATTATTTATTCTCTTCAACTCCCTGATGTGAAGGTTGCGCACTCTCTCCAGGCGCTCCAGCTCAGCCTGGATCTCAGCTTCTTCCTATAAATGATTCAAGAGCATAAACACACAAGTGAAAAGAAGGAACTGACTACAAGGAGAAGAGATCATCAAGTTTCCTGTGCACAGTTAGAGAAATCTCATCAGCTGGCTTCATACAGAGTGAAACTAAAAAAAAGATCCATTATTGTGTTTTTAAAATTTACTAAGACAAAAGAACAGATTTATATTGTGAATTTTGGATAAAAGGATTACCAAGAAATTAATTCTTATGTGAACCAAACAAGCTGAATCATAAATTAATTTATGGGTTTGTTTGAGAAGCAAAGCATCTTCAAAAAAGAATCACAAAAGAAGTCCAGTTGCCTATGATTCAACTTGTTAGGACTATCATGTCCAGGATGACTGACAATCTCCATATCTCACATGTGAAGTTGTGTCTGTACTTCTAAATATATAATGAAATGGTAATATGTTAAACAAACCTTCTTCAGATGCCCAAGTCGCAGTTTGAAGATCTCTTCCTGCTCATGGTACTCTGCTAGGGTCAGTCTTAACCAGGAAAAAAAAAAAAAGATCTCTGTTGAGTATTTCATTTCAAAGACTGGCAAAATTTGGATTGAGTCTGAGTTTTACACAACATCTTGACTTACAGTTGAGGTAGGCTGGGTTTTAGAAAGGGATCATTTTCTGCTCCATTTACTGCCTTGGTTTTGCGTTGCTTTGGCTCAGAGTTTGTGGTTGGTGCTTGAGAGTTGCTGGAGGATGGAGGTTTCCTCTTGGCAAGAAGTTTTCTCTGCCTCTCGATGTCTTCTCTCTGCTGGTTTATCCATTCTTGCTGTCTGCTCGTGGAAATGGAATCAAAACATTCAGAACAAACTAGTTTATTAAATCAAAACAAGATAATCATTTACAGCATCAGTAATTATTGAATCAGAGTCTGCCTCTTGTTTTAAGCATGCCAAGTTACAGATATAAAAAAAGTTTACATCACACATTAAAATAAAAACACAGAATTCTTACTTGACAAGGTTTTGAAAGGCGTAGCCATCCGTCCACTGCTCTGTGAATGAGGCCCCGTGTCTCACTGTAGTGAAATGGCCTAAACGTAGTCTATCCTGCATGCTCTTCTCTCGACAGGCCTGCTTCTCCTGGTTGCTCTGAGGAACGATATTAAATACATCAGATTTACAGATATTTGTACACATTAATGATACTAAGGAACAGAAATGCACTTACCTTTTCTATAAGCAACTTCTTGCTCATGGTGATGCATTTATTCAAGCGTTCTTTGTACTTTTCAAGTAATTTTTGTTGCTCATCTATTTGCCTCCTGAGATCACAGTTTGCCTAGAAAGTAGAAAATCAAAGCATTACATCATTCAGCCTAAAAATGTTTATGATGTTGACAAACCAAAAGATTATGTTAATACAAAATACTGGTGAATTAACCATTTTGTTCAGGTGCTAAAGCAGTAGCACAAACCAGTTGAGTTTTGATGTAATGTAATTAAAGTAATGCTGCTTTCTTACTCTTAGCAAGTCGTCTATTCTGCCCTCCTTCTTCTCAAGGTCTAAATTCTTAGTGCTTTCAAGGGCAGCCAGTTTTAAAACTGTAAGGTCAGTCTAGAGGAAAAAAGGAAAAGGGTTAAAACAAAAGGAAAAAAATAATTAGGTCCTCTAGACGAGTTCTTCTTTAATGAAATGTTTCGTCTCTCCTCCAAGACGAAACGTTTCATTAAAGAAGAACCCGTCCAGAGGACCTACATATTTTTTTCCTTTTGTTTTTTTACCTGGATTACTGAGATGCATCAGGACAAAAGGGTTAAAAGCTCACAGGAAATTCTTTGAGTAACATAAATGCTTCCAGACTTCAGTCACCCCCTCACCTGAACAAATTTGAATGCTAGTTGCTTTGGATTCGTCATGTGGTCCCCAAAAGACATATTAGTAGGAGATGAGCTATTTTGTCTAACCTAAAATAGAAAAAGAAAATTAGGACCGGGTAACCCAACAAAGCAGGAGGACATGTTTCATCTGACAGTTTAGTGTAACCTACAGCGGCGACCTGAGCACAGTGGGAATGTGAGTTCTGGGGTGAACGAAGCACGGGAGGGAGACCTCTCACAGGACTGGAGCCGTTTCCTCCCTGGAACTACAAGACAAGTGACATCACTGTCAAACATCTGGTAACAGCAGACCTGACAGTGAATTTTATTTTTTTAAGCAGAAAATTAAATATGTATTACACATTAAGATAGCACTTTTCCAGGACACATTTACCTGTCACTTCAGTTTACTGTATTAAAAAAAAAAACTAAACTTACATCAAAATAGTCACTTATTTTGGGTCCTCGGACAGCTGTTTTGCCTTTCAAGAGAAAACAGAAGAGTGTTGAAGTAAGATAAATTTGATTAAATTTACAAAATACACTTAAAAACAGTCATATATAAACAGATTAAATAAAGAAATCAACCTTGGCTGCTCTCTGACTGGATCTCAGGTTTCCTTTTTCTGCCTCTGGTTGATTCAGACTGTTTCTTCTCTGGAGTCTGAAAGATCAGATTGTTGTAAATCTCAGTATGATTACTACACAACAAAATTGTTTTATTCAGCAAAACCTGAACTGCTGCTGTTTTGTCATTTTAGGCTGAGCCATTTTGTTCCAACACAATTTAAATTTATCTATAGACATCAGGAATAAGCAATTTAATTTAAGTTTTTCATTAGCTCTGATAATCTGAAGTAGAACTAATTATTAACATCTGTCAGAAAGTAATCATTGGCTATATATACACACAATACTTACTGAATAAGCAGGAGAGCTGCCTCTTTTTACCTCTGACCCCTGTGAAGTAAAAAAAAGTAAAATAAAATTAAAAAATCACTATATCTTCACTTATTAAAAATATTTAACATACAGTTAACAATCAATAAAATCTATATTTTAAAAAAACGTAAACATTTGTGAGTGTGGGTTGATTTTGTTTCTAGATAAAAAATCAGCAGGTTAAAAATGGACAGTAAAATGATCTAAACATACTGGATTGAAAGATTTCCGCTAGCTTTTCCAACAAGCACCAATTAAATTTAGATAATGTACTGGATAATATAAATGAGTCTAGGATTATTTAAGCCATGCAAATAAGTACCTGAGGACTCTTGTGTCACAGCTAGAGAGTAACTAAACCAACTATGTGAAACTTTAAGTATAGGTAAAAAAAAAAAAAAGAAATCATTAAATAAAAGGTGCAGATTTGAACAGTTTAAAATTGATGAAGTCTGTGCTGGTGACAGGAGACTGTTGAGTTTTCCACCAGAGGTTAAATCTTTTTACTCAAGACATCTTAGTTCATAAAACACCCCTCAATAACATGACATTTATTTTTCAGATTTCTCATATAAATACTCTGCATTGGGAAACCCTGCTACTGCATTAAAAGAAGAATATGCCTAACACGAGTCAAAACAAACAAGTCAAAGAAGTGTTGTTCATGATTACCTCTGACTCTTTATCGCTCAAAGATCCCAGACTTCCAAAACTATGATTTGAACATTCATTGTTGGTCAATCCCTAGAGAAGAAAAAACATTAAAAATATAATTTCACTTGATATTGCTTGAAACAAATAAAACTCATAAATTAACTACAATCAAACATGGGGATATCTGTAAACACCAACTAACTTTGGCTCCCACACTTGTGCTGCAGGTGCTGCCCCCCGTGCTGCCACTGACCCCACCCATAAAACGCGCTTCGAGCAGCTCCTGTCTTCGGGGGTCCAGGCTATGCAGCTCATCCATGGTGCCTGCATGAAAGAGAGTTTTACAGTTATACCAAGATCCAAAACCCCTCTCAGTCAAGAGCAGATGACTAAATCTCAGTGAGCTTCTGAGCTGAAGCCTGTGACTTAAACCCGAACAGGTACTGAAGTCTAAAATACCACAAATGTATTCCCTTTCTTGAGAGGCATTTAAAGAAATAAAATTCAATCTACTCTTCTTAATGCTAAGAAACTGATACCTGAAACCTACTATTAATAATCGAAGGATGCAAAAACAGACAACTCAAAATGTAGCACATAGGATTAGAGGCATTTCTCCAGAAAAAAAAATTTCATTATGGGTGTCCAAAAATATATATATTTTCAATTGCTAGGCAATGTTGAATGCTGTGCTCCTGTGGGAATGATACAAATGCTCCGTGGGCTTCGGTGTTGCTGCAGTCACAGAGGTGCCTGCACACTAAATCTGTGTTTTAATGAGACAACCATTTTGAAAGTCTAAAGAGCCTCGGCGCTGTATTCAATCCTTTAGTAGGTAGGGATTATTAAAATCCATTTAAGAGGGGAAAAACATAGCATATGGGAAATATGTTTGAAACAGCTAGAAATAAGCATCAAGTCAAAAAGATAAAATGACTGAGCAAAACAGAGCATACAGGCTACATTAAGCTGAACTGTAATTCACAATACATTACAAAATACAGAATTATTATTAGTAATAAGAGAGTAAATATGCCATTCACACTTAAAATGTCCTGTTTTATCAAATTTCCTCACAAACTTGATTTTGGCTATTCAGACCAAAACAACTACACTCAGCTACTCAGCTGTATTACACAAAATCTACATCAAAATGACAAATATGATCAAAATAAAATAATCTCTCGTACAATAAAAAAGGCATTGATTTTTTTCAACACGCAATCTACAAACAGCCTTTAGTAACATCAGGAATGGATTTAATTAAGGCTGCACAATATCAGGAAAACCTGTGATGTGAGATACCAGTTCTTAATCATGCAATGATGATATGACTTGCGATAAATGAACTAATACTTAAGCGTGCAGTGTTGATGTCTTACTGCTCTGGGTTCAGAACAATAATAATAAAAATATTTCATTCCATTTAGACACATCTGTGTTGTATAAGTGAAACAACTGAATGCAATGAATTCTTAATGACTTTAAAACATCACCACCATAAGATATTTTCTGATGCTCTAAATGCTGAAAAACACCCCTTACTATTATTTTATAACCAAATAATAAAAACATCTCAAAATAAGGTAAATAATTTTAAATAAAAGTTAAAAACCTAACTCCAACTACCAATTCTCTCATTGCAGTTGTGAAAAAAAATTTCCACTGACCAAGTGATTATGATTTGATGTGGTATGTTGAATTTTTTTTTTTTTTAAATCAGACTGATGCACATAAATTTGAGCCAGCCATTTACTGCATTTTATGCAGTTTTTTGCTATATGAATATTGCACAGGCTGTTATCACGATGACTATAAATTAACGATTTATTGTGCAGCCTTAGATTCAACCAAGTAAGATCTGATCTAGTATATGTCCGAGTGGTCCTGTGTTAAAGTTTACAGGCCACCTCAGATCTTGGTGTTGTGCAGCAAGTTCAGACACTAGAAAGAAAGTTACTGCCAGAGCAGCTGAAAAGTACTTTCTTTCATGCATTAAAGAACAACCTGTTAGTTACACCTTTGAAGGATTAGCCGGTTATGCAAACAGAGAACCCATTTAGGTACTTAACCCAGGAAAACTTAGGAAATTGGTAGTAAAACAACACGAGACTTGTTAAATATTGACTTGCAAATATTTTTCTGAAAAGCACTTAAAAAGGCAAAAGGCTTTATTGTGAGTCATGTCATCAAATCTCTTCTGCTCAACTCTACAACCTACTACAAAACAGGTACATTTTAAGCACCAGTTGTGTTTGGATTAATTTGTTTATAAAAATGAAAAATTTACCCCTTTTTGTATCCAATGGAAACTTAAAGATGTCGGAGTTAGAGTGTGCCAACATACTATAAAAATTGTGATTAATAGTTTTCAAAAGCAACATCTGACATGATTTTAATGTTCAAAATCGAATATACTTTGTAATACAAGAGGCAGAACATTAAAGGCAACAAGGTGTGACAGAGATCTGGAAGTACACAAGGATAAATGCATGGAATTAGTATTTATCTTACTATAAATTTAATCATTGACTGCATTAAAGCACTATAAATGAAAATTACAATTTGAATTCAAGTGCCCCCAGGAAATAAAATAAAGCAAATCTGTGGATTTAGACACATTTATCTGCTAACCTTTTGTCCCACTTTATCACATCAAATTTTAATCATTATCTCTGTGTGACTGCAGCCACCCAAATCAGAAAATCTGTTCAAATTTCTTCTGCCAAATGAAAACAATCCTTTGCTAACATCTTTTCCTGATAAGGCCCAAGAATCGCACTAGCAATTACAACCATTGTGTGAATAGGACAAGTGTTGCAAACAATTAACCATTCCTCTTCTTCCTCCTAAAAGCCAACAAAATAAGCTTGTTTCATCTCCATGCAACATCTCTGCAGCTTCCAATCAAACCTGAGAAACCTACAATACAACCACAAGAATAACACTTGAATTAGCTGTATATTGCATTAACCAAATATCTTTATCAGCTTGTTCAGACTAATAGCATGTTCTTCTAAATCAGTGGTTCTCAATTCCGGTCCTCGTGACCCACTACCCTGCATGTTTTAGTTGTTTCCCTGCTCTTCAGCAT